>JAODKF010000138.1:24931196-24943835 GCA_026779585.1 Mormyrus proboscirostris | reverse complement strand
GCTCCCCGGGCGCTGAATTAGCTGCCCCCTGCTATGTCACGAAAGTCACATATGGGTTAAATGCAGAGGACACATTTGTTTGTTGTGTGCTGTGGTGTGTTTACAATGACCACTGATCACCTAATTCTAAATTCTATTTTCTGAAAAGCAATTCATGCATCTAGACTCAAATAGATGCATCCATATATTCATTTTCAATACGTGCCTAACCAGTTAGGGTCACCATATTCTACACCCTCTCCTTGGAAGTATAGGGTGTAGCTGGACGTTTCCTAACGAGAATTCCAGTCCATCACAGACTACACGGGTAGTTTAGTCACCAGCAAAAAACTAAATTGCCTTTCTATGCACCCTATGTCTTCAGAACTCTCTCAGGAGTTCTACAGAATCAGGTTGCTGCTTGTGAAGAAGGATTTTCATTCATGAATGCACACACACACACACACACACACACACACACACACACACACACACATTTGTAATTGTATTTTTGTGGGGACTCCATTCATTTCTATGGGGAGAACTCTAATCCCAACATTAACCCCTATCCAGCCCTAACCATCAGTAACCAAATTAAAAGACTGATGGCTATTGTGGTTTGTTTGATTGCATTTACATATTTTTGTAAAATTTAAGTCATTCAAAAAATGTCCTCACAAGGTAAATACTTACAGGTTTTTATAACATTGGGGCTGGTCTCCACAATATAATAATTACAAAAAGGCACACACACACTGAGACACACACCTTGACCACTGCTCACAGATCAGCGGGAAGGACTCTTGGCTCCTAGGCTGTCTTGCCCTGTGTGACTGACATGGCAGTCAGAGTCAAAGCTCCATCAGCCAACCAATCAGCCAGCAGCTCATTAGCCCAGGGAGGACCGCAGAGACTCAGCGGGTGACAGAAGTGGAAGCCGTTTCCTGAATCCTCTCTGTCCTCCCGTTTATGTCAGCCAGCCAGTCTTGGGCTGGTTCGATGTATGCTGTGTACAATGGAATTGCATTATTCCATTGTTTTGGCTACTGTTAGCTATTTTTAGCTGTTTTGTTTCTCTTCTTTAATATATCGGTATGTACAAAAACATATCCTTCTGGTCCTTTCAATAAATCCTTCAGGTTTTGTCGTACTTCCTGGAGCCTGCCTCTGGACAGGCTTTTATCTGTAAATGCCTTTGTTTCTAACTTCAATACCTGTGTTTCTATTGCACTGACAAATTCCGTTTCGGAAACTATTTTGACATTGCTGCCGTCCTTTTTTGTCAATTGATTTGCTTTATCTGTAGATACAAAAGTGTATAAAGTAAAGAAATAAAAATATGCAGTGAAGATTCTGCCTGACCAAATGAAAAGTTTATAATTCTGAGGGTGAAAATCTTCTGGTAACACTACTTAAATCATACTTAAATTATAGATACCTCCATAATGCATTATAATTATTTATAAAAAGGCACAACCCATTATAGCCATGTTAATTATGCATTATGAATGCTTTATGAAGATCTCATCTATAATGCTCTTTATACCTTCATAATGCAATACAAAGCATCCTTAGTTCTTATACTGACCATTATAATGCATCATACATGAGTGGTTTAAGTATAATGTTACTGATCTTTCAGATGAGCCAGCCAATACCAGCTTTCAAATAAATTAAGCAAAATCTTAATTTTCAAGCACTGAAATACTGTAGGCTTATATAATACTTTTCTCTATTTAAAAAGCAAGGAATAATAAAAAAAAATGCAATCAGCATGGGAAAGAACAATATCCGTGCATTAAATCCTCAGTATAAGTGATATTTACAGTGCTGTTTAAAGGGTGCTGATCATGCTGTTGAATGGCTCTGACTCTTCTTTGCATAGCTGGTGGCCAATATGCTGGAAGCAATTACAACAGTAAGTTTGATAACCGTTAACACCTGGCAGCTTCTGCATAACACGGCAGTCTTGTTTTTCCAGTTTCGGTCCGCTTTTCACTTCCTGTTTGCAGTAACCCAGCCGCACAATCTGTACCTTCAATATCCTCCGGCTCAAAGTAAGAGATTGACTGCCGACTGAAAGGTCAGACAGAAACCCGTCCGTCTCTGCTTTCAAGTCATATATGGTGGAATAGTGTCAATATTTTCCCCTGGCTAATGGTGCAGAGGGGCTCCCTTGAGTGGAGGGGAAGGAAGACCCCTTGATGTGTGTCCTTCCCGCTCCCTGATGCTCACACTGACTGAGTAAAAGGACATTCGAGGGCAGAGACTTTGAGACGTCAATCAGCTCTTCTAGGGGCCAGACAAAGGGCACAGTTAAAGTGACTGTGTGCATTCTGATTGTTCTATGGGTGAATTGCTAAGGAATCCTTCTTATAGACACACACACACACACACACACACACACACACACAGAAACATTTACTAATGGCTACCAGCCCAGGAAGAATAAGAAGACACTTGCTATGATCGTTCTTGATAGTGAATTATGTATTGAAAATCATATTTCTTCACCAATTACATTTTTTTTTCTTTTGATCAAAAAACTTGAGCATATTTCTAACAACTCCTTTTAAAATGAATAATTCCCTACAGTTTCTATTTTGCCATATTCTTAATATTAAAGTAATTCTGGTTAGTTGAGAGGAGTAAAGTCAGGGGCTTCATACAAAAGTTCATACAAAAACAAATGAATTAAATGCAGGTGGGAATGAAATAAAACTGAGTACATGGGACAGGGACTAAATCAGAAAAAATCTCGGATCAAACATGGTGGGTTTTCTTTCAGGGTAGGTTTGTAGCTGTTGCCCTGGGCATCATTGTTACATTCAGAATCTTTGTTTTTCCCAAGAGATGGTGGTCATGGAAATGTGGCCACTGAGCTGACTCAGCACCTCCATGGCGAGTCTCTGTGTCGCACCCATGAAAGCGTCCCGCGTCGTCATCAGTATCGTCTCAGTGACGCCTTGCAGTTGAAAGGCAAGGTGGTTTGCGGTCATATTGACACACATGTTAGAAATGTGTGTTAGAGTATCACAGACCGTATTGTGAAATATTTACTCATGGCTGAAGAAGCTTTAAGATGCTCCATCTTGTCTCTCAGTCTCCTTTTTCGCAAATGTGGATTTTTCTATTCACATGCTAAGCCATCTGTCTGTGGTTTTCCTTCAGATCAACATAAAAATTCAGGAAGAAGAGCTAGAATTTCTGGATTGTATCAGTTGTTTCCACAGCTATTGCAGCTGTCCTTATATAAAACAAATTGACTTGGATGGACTTACTATTCAAAAAATGGATCAACTGACTAAAGAATGTAAAAACATCTTTTAAAAACCATGACAAGCATGACAAATAATTAAAAGGAAAAGAATTAGCAATTTCAGTAATTTTTATAGTTTCCTAAATTTCCTACAGTGTTTTTTTACTGTCATTCAAGGTAATATTGTAATGAAAAGCCAAAAGCCTGTAATCAGAGAGAAACCTGATTGTGACATAAAGCTTTGATTAATTTGATTAATATCTGGAAAAGAGTTTCTGGCCATAAGAGCCTGGAGACTCTCAGCTCTGGAAATATTTGGACCCTTTCAGCAACATAATTTGTTGTGAATTGTGTCAACGCCAATGCAGCATTTCAGCCAGATGTCAGGATGCTAATTCTAAGAACCTGTTTTGAAGACACATACCTGAGCTTGCAAAATCAGGTTGTATATAAAAAACTGAAACAAATATTATTGTTTTTGACATATATTTAATACAAATTGCGTCTATGAAAAATGTGTGACAGCACATTTATTTAAAGCAGTGAGCCTGTTCAATTAACATACTGACAATTTTCATGATACTTAACAAGAATAGCACATTGATAGGTAACACTGAGGGTTCACGAATACTTAATAACAACTCAGTTACTACTGAAATACAAATCATGAACAAATGTAGTCGCTATTTAAGGTGAAAGATGTGTCATCATTCATTAATGATGAACTAACATGACATCAGTATTTCACTTGAGTTATTCATTAGTTGTTCCTTCAGTGGTTCCGATCTTGATAAATAAGCAAAATTAACATAAATATGTACATAATGACACAAAACTAAATGATTTGCACCAAATTTATTACATGTCTATGTTCCTCCTTCAGTCCTGAAAATCAAATGAAATTAGTGATTTATTCATTTGTTCTGGATATAAATACATGACTTTTCAAAGAGGAAATCTGTGAGTCTGATCCTCATATCTATTTGAACATACTGAGTGATTATTTCAGATTTCTTGAAAATAAAATATTTTTGCATGCATTTGATAATTTGGGCATATTTGTTAAGGAATTTTATAGGGTGAGTATTGTTTATAGGGTGAGTTGTTTATAGTGTGAGTATTGTTTATAGGGTGAGTATTGTTTTTTTTCCTGCATACCAATGCTTCCAACCACTTACTCAGGAAGCAGTGGCAGGGCGGCCTGGAGCCAGTCCCATACGGGGGGGGGGGCACCCTGGGTGGGGTGCCAGACAATCACAGGGCAAATCCAGGACAAATACACCTACTCACACTCTACAGGCAGTTAGCTTAACCGCTGTGGGATTGTGAGCGGAAATGAGAGGCTTCACACCACATCACTGTATTCCAAACCCAGGACAGTGATGTTTTTGACATTCTCACATGTGATGTTGTGAACTACAAGCTCATTTACTACAGCCAGTGCTTTATAGGGAACCCAATGAAATATGCAGGAAGGGAGACATGGTAAAGAATGGCAGTCTATTTACTACAGATACTGTACACAGACAGCTAATCCAACTGGTAATTGACTGAAAGGGAGGAGTTTGAACATAAAGCTTGCATTTTATATTACCTTTCTTAGGATATTTTACACTGGGCATGGAATCAACACCGGTAACCAAGGGGGCTACTACCCCTGTGCTAGGCAGTTGTATGTCACCTGCAAGGATGGTCAACTAAAGTTCACTGGTCATCCAAAGAAAGAGCACAATAGATCCATCAATATGATACACTAGCTGTCCAGAGGAAGACAAAGTGTTTTGTTAGTTTGAGTAAGCCTATCCACAGCGAGGTTGTGAACTCCTAGACAGAGATGAACTGAGGGGGCAGAAACCAATCATTCAAAACAACGAAAAACTGTATAAAGGATATGCGAGAGTATTACTGAAGAACAAGACACAGAAAATGATGGGAAATGAGGTAAATGAAAGCCCAGCATCCCTCAGTATATTTTGCTGTCATTGTGGTTCCTTTGTTCAGCTTTTGTTTTTGATGTAAGCAGGTTATTTTATTTTTTAGTTGTTTTGCAAATGTCTTATCCATGTGAGTTACAGGTCTTTTTATTGTGTCCTAGTGGACATATTTCAGATGTTTTCACTTAAATTGTTTGGGTCTCCTAAGTGAATTGCTTAACGTTTAAGGGGTAGATCAGCAGTCTCCTCTAGGGACTTGAACCGGCAACCTTTCGCCCACATGTCTCAGTGCCCGACCCTAAACTCCCCGCTCTGCTAATTATGTTGCTCGAACTGATTATGTGACTCCCCCTCATGACGAATGAGGCACCCCAAGATTGAAGAGTGGCGAATGATGCTCCGTCTGCTGTAATGACTGCTTCTCACCGGGGGACACAGTCTGCCCCGCAGTCATCTGCAACCCCACCCCCAGCCAATGTCTCCCCCTTCTTCTCCTTTGGAAGGACAGTAAAAGGCCAGAATCAGAATCAGGGCCAATGACACTCAGGCAGGAATGCATTGTGACTTCTTGTTCTCAAGCATAGTGTTTCTAAATTTACAACAGTGTTTTTCAGACCAGATCATACATCTTTATACAGCTACTAAAATTTATAAGCTTTTTTTTACATCACCCGAATTAAATACAGTGGTACCTCAGTACTCAAACTCATTAGAACTCGAATTTCTTAAAAGTCAAAAAAAAATGACCTGGAACTCGATCTTTATCTCAGAAGTCAAACCGTGAACGCCGACCTAAGATAACTTGTCCGCGCGGGGAAATGAGTCACGCGGCGCGGCTCTCAGCGGAAACAAAGGGTATCGCTTCAGTCTCAGCCTCGCATTCGCTGTGATAGCATCGTTTGTTGGTGATAGTGCTTTTTTATTGAAAATATCAGGTATTACACTGTTCTTTATATCATTTTGGTAGCCATTGCTCACCAAAAATTACGCAATAGCTGTACAAATGTTAAAACTCTATCTCAGTTTTTTTCTCATTTTTTTAAATGTTTTGCTTTTGATCTTACATTAAATACAAACCCTTAGCATGACTCAAGGTAGTAGTGCTGTGTCTGGGTTTATCAAAAAGGTGTCATAGTTTTTTTTTTTTAACTTTACACATTGTTTGGATACATTTATATTCTTACTTTACAAATTACTGTTTTGATAAATGTGCTTCGATGTGTTTAGTATATGCTCTTCTTGGTTTACCCTATTCAGTTTGTATTTAAATGCTAAAAAATATATTTAGGTGCAATTTTTTGGGGCCCGGAACCAATTAATTGGTTTTCCATTATGTCTTTTGTGGAAAATTTGATCAGAACTCAAACCAGAGTTCTGAACGGATTAAGTTCAAGTTCAGAGGTACTTTAATCATGTAATTCAGTTTATCTAGGTATTAATCAGTATCCATTGTCACATTTACAGCTCATTTCTTATTGGTGCTAAGAAAAGGGATGTCATCCCTCCAATTCAAGGCTCTCTTCACTACAGAGTTCAGTTTCAAGTTTTTGAGTCTTTGCATGGTCTGGCCCCATCTTATTTATCAGATCTAAATACCTCATATGACTTCAGGAGATCTAACACACAGCTTCACTTTTTCGACTAAAAGTGAATGGTGATCATGCTTTTTGGTTGCTGCCCCTAGATTATAGGCAGATTATTAGAATAATCTGCCTCTTTATATTACATGACTTACATCAGTCTCTGTTTTTAAACCTGGCCTTGAGACATACCTTCATAGACCAGTGTTCAGTCCTGGATGAGATACTGTAGCACTAGTATTTTATTTTATTACTATACTTTCTTTATATGATTTTATCCTGTGGTTTTTTTTTTTTAACTCTGATCATTTATACTTGTATTTTAATCTTTCTAATTCACTGGTGTACACATAAGGGATATGCGAAATGTGCTTTGTAAATAAATTTTACTCACCTACTGTACTTATTAATTTTGTACATGTAGCAGTGCCACTTTATAATAAGACGACCATTTTAATGGATTTATGAATCGTTTATAATCATGTTATTAATTAGATTGTGATACTTTGGTAATCATTAACATTATATTACACATGTTTTTGTTAATGAGTCACTACCGTTTATAAGTGGCAAAGGGAGCCTAATTGTTTAGTTGTACCCATAAAACAAGAGTCGATAAGTGGGATTACTATAAAATAAGACAATATGCGCTCATCGTAATTCCAGAAACACATTTACCACACATTTTATCATCAATTCAGCTCTCAGATGTGTCTGTTTTTCTGTTTTACACCCTATAACCCTGTCAAATTCAACTCAGGATGCACAATGTCTAAGTGATCATGGATAAATAACAGACAATGGAAGATCACAAATGTTTGCTATTGACATTCATGTAATACCACAGTAATGTAAGTGTTTGAATACGAATATCAACATCAATATACCCAGTGCTTCCTCAGTGCAGGTTGGTGGAGTTTGTAAAATTACACTTTGTGTTTGCATCACAGACAAACAAAAATTCTATGATTTGACAAATTTTTTCACCTTTGAGGAGTTCTCTGGAGCTTCGTGGCCACATTGGCATGTCCAAGACCTGCAGTGACTACCAGCAATGTAGTTGCATATGTTTTTTATCTATTTACAGCTTACTTGCAGTGAGGGACAGATGAGGGCAGGAAATTATCTGCCCCCTCTGCTACTGCGCGTTTTCAAGACCACCGAAAGCCAAACCAAGGTTCTGGCAGCACAAAGCAGACCTCCACGAGAGAACAAATGACATTCCATAGAAAAAGCAGGATGTCATCCAGAACCATGGAATCTGAACCACACTGACCACTTAATCGGTGACCAACCAAAATGGTAAAGTTTCATGAGGTGTGGAAATTACAGTAAAATCAGAAAACACATGTGCTTATGGCTGATAAATTATGTCATAATTATGGTCAGACTTTACTTGAGGGGACATGCCTGAAGTAGTAATACATGGTAACTTAATGCATTAATTAACCAGCAACTAAGTGTTACTTACATACTAATCCCATGCTTGATTATCATTAATCAATCATGACAGTTCATGTATTCCATTCAGGCACTACATTAGTTAACAGTTAACAAATTAGGTAGGCAAACTTGAGGTGCCAAAAATGACTTATTAACTCATTTACTGTATTACTCAAGAACAAATCATGAACTAATATAGGATTCCCCATGAAATACATCAATTGATTATTACAGAGCAAAACTATTACATCATAATTGCATTCTCAAAATCATGTCTTGCCAACTTCATGCTGATGTTCATTTCACTCTCTGTGATTTTTTTGTATCTGCATTAGCGAAGCACATTTTCTTTGTGTATTATGATATATGATGTGAAAAATCAACATATCTAGAAGTGTTCAAGATGTCATGTGCCTGTTGTGGATTCTGCTAGCATGAGTCAAATGCATGAGAGTGAATGACCACCGGCATAGTTCAAGGGTTCCATCAGGAACCAATCTGGGGTGATCTGCAGACATTAGAATGAAATCATCCCCCATCTTATTCTTAAACAATGTAGATACACCAATGGCTGTGTGAACAGTGTAAATGTAACATTTATCAAAATATACATAAACAATTGTGTACACTACAGAAAAGGTATTTTCTGTCATGAACTGAATAGGATTGAACTGGAATATAAGTAAGTAGCAAACATTGATGAAAATAACCAGACTTCACTTTGCTGATGTACAAAGCTGGAAGACCAAAAAAGCAAAAAGGACATACTTAAGGCTGACAATAACAATAATAATAAAATAGAATCTGCCTGTTACTGCCATATACACCATGTAAAGTATATGCATTGTAGTGGGAGAGCTATGTTTTGAAAATAAATATGAAATATTATATTTAATTGTTGAGCTGACTTGAACTGAACTGGTAAATTGAAAATCAGTATGATGGTTGATACTTTGGCTAAAATATTTGACTGGAAAAAGTCTTGATCATGTACGTAGGTGTGATAGGGATTAAGGAAAACACAATTCCAAAAATGACAACTATAAATGTAATTGTACAGTAATAGCTTTTCTGAAATCAAGGAATTAACTTGTTGCATGCTTGTACCTAACTCTGATTTTCTGTACCTCACTGTTTACATACCACTTTGTGGCAAACTAAATAATATTACTTTGTTTCTTATATACTGAGTAACCATGATAGAGCTCTAACAAAGGGGAACTGTGTGACTGGTAGGTGTCTCACTAAATCTCTGTTCATGTAAAACAGCCTTAGATGAACTGATACACTAGTCACTTTCTCTATAACAAAATAAGTACTTGTGATTAAGAAATTAAAACAACCAAAACCCAAAACTCCCTGTGGTCTAATGTAGAGGATTAGAGTCCATAATCTTTTGGCTCGTTGTTGGGGAGCTGGCAGGATGCTTTCAGCGAACACGTGGTTATCAAAGTTCCCAAGGGGCTTCAGTATACGTCTGACTTTATGAGCATGTCAGCACAACTGGATCGAGTTTAATGTGATTTTTGTGTGCGTGTCACTGTAACACCAAATTGTTTGTGAACTAAATTTTTTTCTCAAAAGTGTCAAATATGGTTAAGGTTGAGTGATACCACATTAAAGAGAGACTGCAAAAGAGAAACCATGAAGTCAAGCAAGAATCAGGGAGAAAAGATCGCTAATGTAAGACACATTCAAAAAAGATGGATAATGGATCTGACAAACTAAATATAAGATGAGATGAGATAAGATGCCCTTTACTGATCCCACAGTTGGGGAATCTGCATTGTTACAGCAGCAAAAAGACAGAGTAGAGTAATAAAACAGCAATAGAAGACTAGACAATATAACAATAAGGAAATGTGCAATATATATATATATATATACACACACACACACACAGACGCTCCTTTACTTATGAACCTTCAACTCACAAACTTTCAGACAAACGAATGAAGAGGACTGTAAGTCCAAATCGTGTTCCTTAGGCTCCTGTTTCCTGTCCGCAGCATCATTTATTTTATTTTTTCCCGCGCGCCAAGTCCGCCTAGTGTGACTTCTAGCCGCTACTCCCGCCGCGCAGCAGCTTAGCGTGCCTTTTCCCAGCATCATAGTTCTTAGTACTTGCGTATACATATCCTTAAATTGTGTGTGTGTGTGTGTGTGTGTGTGAGTGTGTGTTTATGTTTACCCCACGTGTGTCTGTGTGTTTGTGATTGTGTATATAACAAACACCTACACCACAAAATATTCTTCCATCCCTTGAACAATCTATCCATCCATCTCTCCATCCATACATACATACATACTACTTAATCATTAGGTGTTATGGTAAATAAGCATCACCTAAACATTTAATTATTATAATATTAACATTATTCAATATCATATCCATAACATAAATATTTTTCATTGTTTAATTTATTTTTATTAGTACTACACCTTGTACTAGATCATGGGAGATGCATGAATGCATGGATGAGTAATATATGGATTTTATGTTTAATTATATATAAGTTTATACATACCATACTAAGATACAAGGCTGCTCCTTTTTCTCTACATACCCCAGTACGCAAGTGTCACCTGCCATAACAGGGATGAAAAACTGTCAGTAAATTTGCACCGTCATTATTGATAAATGCCCTCACTTTTGGTCTTAATGGATCAGTACAGCTGCATTCAGACCTTGCTGTGATCCCAGAAGCAATCTGTTCACACATTGCCGAACTTCACAATTACATTTCGGTAAAAGCTTGTGGCAGAGGGGTGACCTGGCTTTTATCTCACATACTTCCTTTTAAACGATGTAACGTTAGCATGCCTAGGGGGGAGTATGAGCCAGCTAGGCTTTTAAACTAATTGTTGGCCTTTTAATTTAAATGCCTTAACCCTAAGGAGTCTGTGAGGAACCACAAAACTGGTCATTGTCCTAAGTGGCCCATAATTCACCTCCAGCAGGACAATCTCTCATCCCGTTATCCCGACATCCATCGAAGCGGAATGATGACTTATGCACTGCTATTTATGATTATCCCTCCCTAGATCCTGTTAAAATCTAAGCTAAGCTGTGCAGACTAGCTACAGAGTCAAGCAAGCAGACTAAAGCTCAATTAAAGAGCTTTGCTCCCAAACTGTGTTTCCACTACTTTGATCAATGGGTTTGAGACAGACATCATGTAACCAATACCTGCTACAATACATATCTGCAGTCATATTTATACAAAACTCAAAGTGTGACTGTGCCATGCATTTACTACTCATATGTCTATATTTAACACCCATGTTATACTGTGGATTTATAGTAAACAACTAATCGATTAATGACGTGGTTTCTCAAATGTTTAGAACAAAATTACTCACTTGTGCCTTGTAATTGAAAGCACTGTGTAGGTTCAATGCCTGTTACACTGTAATTAATTATATCTTAAATTACACTGTAATGAGTCATATCTTATATTTATATTTACATGCAAGGGATCTACTTATACTGTATGTTGATGTCAGAAATTTAGTATATAGAAATGATACCCCCTAATGTCTAGAGTTATGTAAATTATATACAACCTTTACATGCTCTTATTTGCAAAACAACAAATAAGCAATATTTTGATGGGAGGATTGAGTTTTGGGGTATTTGACAAGCCCCAGATAGCTACATAAAGGCCCCTGACAACCAGCTACACCACAACCACTGCAATCCCACACATTTTAAAAACATCTTCAAATTTTGGTAATGCTTTATATTAACTGTACCTTCATAATGCATTCATAGAATATTCATAAGCAGCATGTAAGTATACCTTAACAAACAGCTTTAATATGCATCAATAACAAACATCATTTGATTATACAATTATAATATTTGGTATTGTAGCGGTTTCATAGCGATCAGAATTCTCAGGGCAGATGTGCTTTTATTCTCATGGCTCGTTCGACATCCTGTTAGAGTTTTTTGTTATCTCAGCAGCAGCCGGATCATCCTTTCTTTTCTTCTGCTTCTTGTTACTAATAAAAAAGTGCTTCATTCCTCTTTTTCCTCTCACCACAGTATTATCATATAATATTTATTAATGTATACTACAGGTGTTTAAGGATGTTAGGATATTAAGGTATACCTGATTTTATTTATTTTTATTAATTTAACAGGGATAGTGCTCATTAATCAAAAGAACAAAAGACTGTAAATAAACCAGACTTAGGTATAGAGGTCATTCATCTGTTGTCCCAGGCAAATTCTTGAAAAGACAATCGAAAACCAGAATAAAATAGCTTATCATGAATGTCACATACATTATGCATAATACATATACGCATAATATACAGGGCAATCCCCAACAGATCCCATTCGAGCTCCTCCTCCATCTCCAATAAGGGAAGAGGAGCGATGGTCCCACAGTCGGGGCCTTCCTCGGGGACAGGGACTTTCTTTTAATTCACATTA
>JAODKF010000138.1:24915624-24931096 GCA_026779585.1 Mormyrus proboscirostris | reverse complement strand
GGGGGGGGGGGGGCAAAAAATGAGTGAAAATGTGGTTAAATTCCCTTCATGGTAACCCTTATTCAGGGTATCTCAGTGGTACTTTGCTAGTCAGGGACTCAGATCAGATGAGATGAGAACACTTCCCCACCCATTAGCACCACTAGGGACTATGAGATGAGATGAGATGAGATGAGATGAGATGAGATGAGATGAGATGATGAGATGAGGTGAGATGAGATGAGATGAGATGAGATGAGAGATGAGATGAGTAGAGTAGAGTAGAGTAGAGTACACTTCCCCACCCATTAACACCACTGCCCATCCTGGTGAAAGCCTGTAATAATTGGCAGTTCAGGAACATCTTGGTTTTCTAATAAATTACACCAACACTGCAGAGGGGGTAGTTGATAAAGCCAAGACTGTCTGACTGTTTTATTGAATTCAGACATGTTGATGAAAACACCTGAGACAACATCATCCAAGTGTGTGCACTTAGCAAATAGAGCTACAGACAGGCAACCATACTTGGTAGTAGTGGATACAGGATCAGTTTAGTTCTGTCAGGGTCAGTGCACGTTCAACCCTGTCCTATGTGTCTTGTCCCCATTTGGCCAGCAGGTGTCACGGATCATCCTGCTTTCCCCTCTCCCCCTCTGTCTTCTGGTCTTTCTGCCCCTAGTGTGTTTCCCTGATCCCTGGCCCGCTGTACATGCTTACAGTATGTTCCTAGTCTTTCTTAGTGTTAGCCCTCAGTGTCTCTCAATGTTTCTCAGTTTTTTTATGTTTGTTTATTGTAATTTATTCCACCTGTTTCTTGTTGTGCTGTTCCAGTCCTCATTAGTTGATTTGGTTATGGTCCACACCTGCCCCTTGTTCATTGTAAATATTCAAGTGTCTGCCCTCATCCTGTTCTTCAGTTAGTCATTAAGTTTAAGAGGTATGTGTTAGACATGTGTAAATGGTTCGGCTATGTTGATGTAACTGCGTGGTTGTCTCTTTTGTTGTTCCCTAGTATGTTAATTTTGTGGTTCTTTTTAGTTCTTATTTCTCCCATTTAGTTCTTGACCCCTTGTAGTCCTTTTATTTTGTGTTCAATTTTTGCTAATAAGCCCCGTTTTCTCTGAGCTGCTCCGTGGATAGCACTTCCTTTTTTCCACCTGCACCATGCCTCGCCATAAGTTCATTATGATTTTTATGATGTTATTTTTTCAATACTTACATTTTTTTTATATAGTCATTTTACAGCATGCAAGTAAGTGTGTCTTGTTGTTCAAACAGGTGGATGGATGCATTGCCTCTGGTATACCGCTTTTCCTTATTGTGTTTGGTGTTTTAATTATAAATAACATCAGAACAAATTCTGGTTTCCCTGCTGTACTGAAATTGCACAGAACCATGATCCCCAAATCCAGATTTGTATTAAAAGTTGAATTTTCTTGTTCTGTTAAATCCCAGTACTAAACATGAAAAATTGTAAAAATGGCTAGTTGATGTCATGGGGGGAGAGCGAAGGAGACACGGATCCAGAGATACAAGGAGAAAAGAGCTTTACTGTGACTTGCGGTGGACGGGTATAGGCAAGGGAAATCCCCGCAACAGCCCTGAGTGAAGGCTCCGCTGCTTGGGACAGCAGAGCGGCGGGGAGAAGCCACGGCTCTTTAGGAAAGGCGATCAGGCAGACAGAGTTTGAATCGGCGGGCAAAGGTCATTGTCAGTATCCGGAAAGGTAGGTCAATAGCCAGAAGATCAGTCCCACGGAGAGGCACAGGACGGCCGGACAGGAGGGAAGGAGGACGGAGGACGCTGGACTCAGCGGGGCAGGTGAGTGAGGGACGGGAGCTGGACTGAGGAAGGGAGGCACAGAAGGTAAAGATCCGACAACGGGTAGGAAGGTGAGGCACGGGAGATCGGGAAGACGTAAGACCGAAAAACGCTCGGTATAGCTTCTATACATCGGCTCAATACTCTCCTTCTTAAGGAGGTCTAATCAGGGCTGGAGGACTCACACCTGTCCTCCCCTGCCCCCGTGGGCGTAACAGAGCCCCCCCCTTGACGGCCACATTCAGGAGGCCCCCGTCGCTTGCGTGGTCGGCCGCGAGGGCGGGGTGCCGGTTTGTTGGGATGGAGCCTATGGAACTCCTCTCTCAGGCCAGGATCAGGCACATCAGTGGCTGGTACCCAACTTCGTTCATCAGGGCCCACACCCTCCCAATCCACCAGATACTGAAGGCGCCCCTGTCAGCGTCTGGAATCCACAATGGTCCTTACTGCATCGGAGGGTGAGTCGGCCGGCACCGGAGGAGGCACCTCCTTCGGCTGATTTGCTGGACGCAGATGGCTGTATCGCACCGTCTTCAGGAGGGAGATGTGGAAGGTGGGAGAGATACTGTATACACGAGGTAACTGCAGCTTAACCGTCACCGGCCACACTCGTTGTAGTATGCGAAATGGTCCAATGAAACGAGAGGCAAGCTTACGACATCCTGGGGTCATTCTGAGGTTCTTTGTGGACAGCTACACCTGTTGTCCTACCTGGTACGGGAATCCTGGGTGGCGATGCTTGTCTGCTTGGGCCTTGACTCGTTCTGCTTGGATGCGCAAAGCACGCTGAATACCTCGCCAGGCTCATTGACTTTCCTGAAACCAGGTGTCCACCTTTGGAACGGTGCTGGGGGGGGAGTCCCACGGGAACAGAGGAGGTTGGAAACTCAGGACGCACTGGAAGGGAGTGAGGTTAGTGATAGGACTTACCCGAGAGTTGAGAGCATACTCTGTCCAGAACAGCTGCTCGAACCACTTAGTAGGGTCTGTCCGTACTAGAAGCCGCAGGGCCTTGGACACCTCGCGGTTTTCGCTCGGTGAGTCCATTGGACTGAGGGTGGTAGGCTGTAGTCAGACTAAGAGTGACATTGAGTTTCTTGCAGAATTCTCTGAACACCCGGAAGGCAAACTGTGGCCCTCGGTCCGAGACAATGTCTTCCAGGATACCTGTGAAACGAAACGACAGTTCGTGGATTAGCACGTCGGATAGCTCCAGGGCCGAAGGTAATTTAGGGAAAACAACCAGATGACACATCTTGGAGAACCGGTCCACTACAGTGAGGATTACGGTTTTTCCCGAGGAACGGGGTAAGTCAGTAATGAAGTCCATTGCAATGTGGGACCATGGTCTGGAGGGGACCGGCAATGGTTGAAGCAGCCCCGCGGGACAAAGGCTAGAGGATTTACATCTGGCGCATTCTGGGCAGCTCTCCACAAAGGTTTGAACCTCCTTCCTCCAGCCTGGCCACCAATACCGGTGAGAGACAAGACGTTGCGTAGCGGCGATCCCCGGGTCACCGGTCCCTGGCTGGGAATGAATCCAATTTAAAAGATCAGGACAATGGGAACGAGAAACATACCATAAGTTAGGAGGACATCCTGTCGGGCGTGTCCGATTCTCGTTCTCTGATCTGATGGTCTCCTCCAAACCCCAGGTTATAGAAGAGATGAAACACGTAGGGTCGAGGACAGGGAGAGCACGCTCTTCACTCTTGGGTGGGTCAAACTGCCGCGACAGGGCATTGGCCTTTTGGTTCCTCTTCCCTGGAAGGTAACTTACTCGGAAGGTGAAGCGTGAAAACCATTGGGCCCAGCGAGCCTGACGAGCAGAGAGGCGTTTAGCTGATTAGAGATGGTCACCTGTTCAAATCCCATGGACAGAAGGGGAACTATACCATTAGGCTCTTGAGCAAAGACAATTGTCTGCCCTCGACCTTTAACAGTTGTATACTGCTGAAAAAAGATAAAGATAAAAGTAACATGTTAATTTATGTAAGCATCCTTGATTCAACTCAGTTACACAAAGTAAAAAATCCAAATGAACTGTATATGGCCATCCTATCGTGGTGGAGGGGTGTGTGTGCCTCGGTGATCATAGGAACTATAGTGTCAATGGCAGTTCCCTGGTAGGGACTCCCAATGCAAATTGGTGCTAGGTGAGCAGCCAGACTGGGTGCAATTCAGAAAACCCCCATGATGACAAAAGATACAAGGGACCATGTTACCCCACCCAGATTAAGGAAACCAGGGCTCGTCCTGGGGCCAGGCCTGGGGAGGGAGCTCGAAGGTGAACACCTGGCAACCGGGCCTCCACCCATGGATGGATTGTATATCAAGTCGTTCCCACTACAATACATAACTGAATCATAACCCTGGAGTATTCATCACTTCGGAGCATGGAGGATTGCAGTGTAGCTTCGCCTTGGGGGCTGCCATTTTTATTTATATATTCAATTTTTTAGATTTTAAAGGTTGCCCAAACCTGGAAAGTTAAAAGGAGAAACAATTGATATTTTGCACAGAGGGCAGAAGCAGTTAGTTATTGCATAGTATATAATATCATTTAAGGGATTATGAGGTACTCAGAGATATTATTCATGTCATGAGCTACACGTCCAGTCCTCGTGTGTGCCATGCCCCCTCATCATCCACGTGTGCTTCCCCGATTGTGCCCAGCTGTTCCCCGTTAATTCAGCTTGTTTCGTGTATATCAGTCCACGTCCTCCTCAGTCGGTCATTGTTGTAATGTGCGTCATCGTCTGCCCTGTTCTGCCTTATTAAACCCCCTTATTTTGGATCTTCGTCTGCCTTGTTCATTCCCGCTTCCTGCCTGCTTTCTGGACAGTGAACGTGACAGAATGACCGACGCCGACGAAATACCTCCGCAGATTGAGGACCAACGCCTCGATCTGCTCCAGGAGGTAATAAGCTGGCTCAACCTGCCCAAGGGTCGTGAAGACCCCGGGCTGCGAGAGCTGGCCAGCAAGAGCGGTACCCTCCTTCAGGAGATGACACCTCTCACGGGCACGCATGTCATAGCCACCATGTGCGAAAATCTCTGGCAGCTTGAGGAAGGACTGACGGAGAAGCGGCTCCAGCCGCTCACCCTCTTCGAGGCAACCCCGGCACCATCAACAGCTGCAAGCCGGAGGAAGAAGAGGCGAAAGGGGAGAGAGAACCTGGTGGAAGCCCCGACGATCGTCCTCGGGGCTTGCTCTCTCTCCCCCACGTTTCTTAATGCCAGCAATCAGGGAGAGACCACGATCGCCCCGGTATTCCCCGCTCCCTCAAAGTTCCCCTTCCTGGGAACGTGCCTGGCTTTTAACGGGGCCAGAGCGGTCATAGACGCTATCCCACGGGTCCCACGATCCCTTAAAGGGACCAAACAGTACTGGGAGGCGTTGACCTTGGGTGCGCTGACGGAGGTGCCCGACCTCTCACCAGCTCCAGCCGCTCTGCCCGCTTCACCGCCCGATGCTGCAGCCATTACTCCCGCTGCACCGCCCGATGCTGCAGCCGCTCCTGTCCTGCCTGTCCCAGCACTTGCTGAGGCCCCCCCTGCTGGGCCAAAGTCGGCGGTCGCTGCGGTGCCCTCAGCTGCACTGCCTAAACTCCCTGCCGTGCCACCCAGTGAGGCTGCGGCGCCCCCTGCTGGCCCGAAGTTGGCCGCAGCTGCTCCGTCCAAGCTCCCTGCTCCGCCCGCAGCTGCTCCGCCTGGGGCTCCAGTGCCGGCCTCATCTCCGGCAGCGCCTGCAGCCCCGCCTGTGGTTGCTGTCCTGGCGCCGTCTTCTGAGGCTCCTGCCTCACCCAAAACGGTCCCTGCTGCGGCTCCGCCCGTCGTGCCTGTCTCACCAGCTCCGCCTAAGGCTCCTAGGCCTCCATCTCCTGCTCCGCCCAAGGGTTCTGCCCAGGGCCAATGACCCCAGTTCCTGTCTCCGAGGAGGTCCCAGACTATCTGACCGCCACTCCTTCCTCCCTGGAGGAGGAGGAGCTGGAGTGGGACCTTCTTAATGACTCCTTCACCCCAGCGAGGTGGATCCCAGCCTAAACCCCGCCTTTTGGTGTCCCGTAAAGGCAGGGGACATCTCCGTAGGGGCCAGATCCCGTCCACCCTGCCCCCTGGCTCGCCCACTCGTCCCCTGGCCATGGCTCAGTGGCTGCCTGCGGGTCCTGTAGCTCCAGCTCGGCTGTCGCCTCCACGTCTCCCTCCGGTGCCTCATCACCCACCAGCAGTCCCTCTGACAGCGCCTCGTCGGATGCCTCCGGGTCCCCCAGCTTCGGCTTGGTGTTGGACGGCACCTTCCCTGGCTCTGGCTGCGCCGTCACCTGCCGCGGCTTCCCCTCCTGCCTGTCTACGCCAGTCTCCCCTCCTGCTCCCTCTTCGTCTCCTCTGTCTGTCCCTCCGTCTTTCTCCTTACCGCCTTCGTGGTACCCTCCTGCACCTGCTTCCCTGTTGCCTGCGGCCCCTCCAGCTGCCTTTCCTCACCTGCCTGAGTTCTCTCGGGCTCCTGTCTGGTCTACCTTGTTCGCTCCTCATCCCTTTGTCCCTACTGTCTCTGCTCCTCGTCCCTCTCCCGTGTTCACTCCCGGCCCTTTTGTTCCACCTGTCTGTGTTCCCTCTGTGTCACCCTTTCTGGTTTGTTTGTCCACGTTCCCTGTTCTATGTCAGGTTCTATCGTGGCTGCTGCCCCTGTGTTTGTTTTGTGTTTCTGTTCTGTTCCCGGTTCCCCGTTGATGTTCTGGCTTTTGTTTTTCAGGCCTTGTTTCCGGTCTCGTCCTGTCCGCCGCTCCCCTTGGGGCACGCCCGGAGTGTGTGCCTTGGGGGGGGGGTTCTGTCATGACCTACGTGTCCAGTCCTCATGTGCTTCCCTGATTGTGCCCAGCTGTTCCCCGTTAATTCAGCTTGTTTCGTGTATATCAGTCCACGTCCTCCTCAGTCCTCCTGTCGTCTGCCCTGTCCTGCCCTATTAAACCCCCTTTTTTGGCTCTTCGCCTGTCTGCCTCGTTCATCCCCGCTTCCTGCCTGCTTGCCGGATAGCGAACGTGACAATTTATATATATTAAAAAACAAAAAAAAAACATCAGTTTCATGATGCTTTACACAGTGCCTTTACAGTGTCCTTCTCAACATCCCCATAGATCGCTAAACGGACACCTCACTCATCATAATCTGAGCTGTTGGTAAAGAATGTAGAACAGTAGCAGAACAGTAAGAAAGTAAAGATTTGTGGACCCAGATGCAGGTATAGCATTTGGATATACTGCCTCTTGTATTACATTAGAACACAGTTTAAAGGAGGCAGGGTTGCCAACTCTCACGCATCCAGTGTCACTGTTATGCCAGAATCATTTTCTGCCTCCCAGCAATTCTCAAGGCATATATACAACTGATTGTAAACTGTGATCAGCACCAAAGTCTTTATAAATTTCTTCAGTGTGGGCAGCAAATCAAAGGTGAAAAATAAAAAAATAACCATCTATCCAAACTAACGCAAGTGGTTTGCAAACAACCTACCAGCTAATCAGTTAGCCAGCCCATAGATGGAAAAGCTCACCATCTACACCTACATCAATAAAAATACAATATAGTCAATATACTATATGTTTTAATTCTGTAAGTCCAAAAGGAGGACAGAGGTGACACATAGGTCAGACAATGACTATGATTAACAGATATCTATAATTAAATGTCTATTTCATATTTGCTCATATTCCGTAAGACATGCTTGTTTTATGTTTATGCTTGTTAACAATTACTGTCATACTTCTAGAAAATGCAAAGCTCATGGTTACACCCACTTCACCACTCTCTGTTCCTCTCGACACGCCCACTCTGACACACCCGTAAACCTCTCGACACGCCCACAAACATTTCAATACACGCACAATCCTTTTCACACAACCACTACTCCAGCCTGCCGAACAAGAGGATCGAAATGGAATGCGTCACACAGATTCGTACCCCCTGCCGTGACACACCCAAACCACATCTCCCACATCAGAAATATTACATTTGCAAAAACATAAATCACGTGAGTGGAGAAATTACCATAACCATTGCAATATATACATTCTTTTGTAATGTATTTAAAAAGTTGTTGGCTCAGTGGCAGTTAAGCATTAACCATAGGAATTCCAGTCATGAACACATGATGGTATGCATTTTTTGTATGCAAAACTAATCTGCTTGATTTAATCATTATACTGCATGCAAAGCCCATACTTAATTATAAAAACATCTTCAAGGACAAAGCTTTTTGTGCTGACACAATGAAGTATAACATTCCCACCATTCACATAAGTTGAAAGCTGCGAGTAAAAGCATGATTTACCGTATCCGTCTGTGCTTAGGGGCTGCGGCCCAAAGGTGATTGTTTAGTTTAGACTCATTTCTCCACAGGATCAACACAGAATCAGGCTGCTAACCTTATGAGCCTCTTTCCCATGATGTGAGATGTCTGGACTCTGGCTGAGGTGGGTTGTGTGCACCATGCATCTAGATTTGTTTTCCTAAAATGGTTTTATTATAAGAAAAGGAAATGCCAGGAAGACCAGCATAACGTGGATCAAAAATGCCATTGAAGTCTAATTTCCAAGGTCAATTAGGGTCATTGATTTGCCAAGGTAGTGTGAATCAATGAAATCATGTCTTTACAATCACACTAAACCCTTGACTGATCATTTGAAGATCTCTAGGACAAAAATTCTTTGTGACAAATAAACATTTTATTTTCTAGTTGGCTTTGTAAGGATCAAATTTCAGTAAATATTTTTAAATAGAAGAGTAAAATTTAAGTTGCTCTTGCATTCTGTTGATCTTTTTAATTTTTCCTCAAAGGCTCACATCTAATATAAAATAAAATGCTCTTTCTCTCTATATATATATATATATATATATGTGTGTGTGTGTGTGTGTGGTTGTGTGTGTGTAGAATGTGTGTTTCATGGAAAGCCAGATGGGGTAAAGCAAAAAAAAAAAAAAAAAATCCCACATGGATTAAGTATTACAATTTTGTTTTAATCTGTTTTATTCTCATTTTGTCTAAATTACATCTAAATGGGTTCTTGGACGTTATTTCAATATGCATTCACCCATGTGAGGCATTTCAAATGTTATATAAATTCATGAATAGACAATATTTTCAAAGAAAACACACATGTATAATAAATGTTATTACAGCAAAGCATTTCATCCATTTAATTTAAAAGAAAACACAGTTTACATCACATAAAAGTTCTCCTGTGTGTCTCATATTCTTTGAGTACCCAGATATTTCCAAGTGAAGATGGAAATTTGAGCAAGAACATAAAGTGATTTTGTAAAGCTAAAAAAAGTTTTAATCATTTGTAATGTATTATACAAACATTATTTAAGGGCGTTCAGTGGAAATTTAATAATATAAAATAAAATAAACAACCATATGGCCCAGATACATACATCAATTTTTGAAAACTGATCAGATTCGGTTCAGTTCGGGTGTTAGTGGTCTATTTTCAACTGGTCATCTTGGGAAAAAATGTCTTTTGATTTTAGTTTATTTTAATGTATATACGTATTTTATTCTTAAACCTCAGTGACTCTCATAGATTGCCCTGGGGCTTCCCCAGTGACGTGAAGCGGATTGTCTGCAGCAAGTCGACCACACCTCCCAGGAAACCACGGGGATCCGGATCGGCCCCTCAGGGAGGCACCGGCTTGCCAGCAGTCTGATTAACCAGTGTTTGTCATCGGTGGCCTCACCCTTTCCAGCTGGGACCACAAAGCACTTCACTGGAATTCCAGTTTAGATGTGTCTGGCACGGCCACCAGGCACAATACCTTCCTAGCTTGCTGAGAGTGTTATCTCCCAAGGGCCTTTCTCCTGCCTTCCTGTGTTCTAGATCCTTTATCTCCCAAGGGCCTTTCTCCTGCCTTCCTGTGTTCTAGACCCTTTATCTCCCAAGGGCCTTTCTCCTGCCTTCCTGTGTTCTAGATCCTTTATCTCCCAAGGGCCCTTCTCCTGCCTTCCTGTGTTCTAGATCCTTTATCTCCCAATGGCCCTTCTCCTGCCTTCCTGTGTTCTAGATCCTTTATCTCTCAAGGGCCCTTCTCCAGCCTTCCTGTGTTCTAGACCCTTTATCTCCCAAGGGCCCTTCTCCTGCCTTCCTGTGTTCTAGACCCTTTATCTCCCAAGGGCCCTTCTCCTGCCTTCCTGTGTTCTAGACCCTTTATCTCCCAAGGGCCCTTCTCCTGCCTTCCTGTGTTTTAGATCCTTTATCTCCCAAGGGCCCTTCTCCTGCCTTCCTGTGTTCTAGATCCTTTCTAGTAGGTCTCCCAACCTCCAGCCAGTCCACCAACTCCAAGACGTGCCTAGCCCCTGACTGCCAACACCAATTGCCTGACGTCTGCCTGTCCAATGACCATGCCCTTGGATCAAGAGTTGCATCTTGCTGATCTATCAGGATTGAAGCAAAACAAATTGTTTTCCTTGCCTGGTCCACACCAGTGTCCCCCTTTACATGTCATCCCGTAACACCAAGTCTTGCAACCAGATATGATTGGTTGCCATTCAGCAGGGGTGAAATATTAGTTGTAAATCACCAGGAAACTTGCTGACTAGCCATTCAGCGTATCTTGAGTGCAGGCAGCAAGTCTGTTATTGGAAACACACGTCGAACATAGAATTTCACAAGCATCCTTTCAAAGGACTCCGAGTTAAATCGGGAATCTGAACTTCTATATTTAAAAACATTATATTTTAGGCTCATTGCGATGTTTAAAAAAAGTTTTAGGGTTACATAAATATTATGGTGAACCACTCAAGACAAAGGCAATAGTTATCCTTGTGTTGGTAAGCCAATGCTGTCATTCATCACATGTGTTTTTGACAACAAAAAAACAGACAGAAAAAAGAACAGACAGAAAAGCAAAACCAGAGAAGGCTTAGCAGCAGCTACAATCACAGACTTTCAAAGGGAGGAAGTCAGTGTGTGTGAAGTTCTGGACTGGATGCCGGATGTGGATCTGACCAACATAACACCCCTACCCCTGCATGGGCAGCACCACGGACCTCCAAATTCCTCCTTGTCTCTCAGAGCAACCCAGGACCGCTCCTCTGTGCTACATCCCTCCCAATCCACCTGATGCTGTATGTGACCTTTTCAATAATCCTGTAAAGCCCAAACATGCAGACTCCCCAACCAGGGGGTAGAGGAGGCTCAGTGGGTCCCTTGGAAGAATGTGTAAGACTGTGGCAGGGAGACATGAAAGGTTGAAGAGATCCAATATCAAGAAGGCAGCTTCAACAGGAATGCTTTTGAGGATGTTGAAAGGGCCAATGTACCTTGAGTTTCCGTGAAGGATAACAGAGTTTGGTGGCCCTCATGGACAGCTGGAGATGTTGACTGGGGTGCACTAAGGGAGGCGGTTGTGGTCTGCAGCTTGCATACGCACAGCTTGCAGTAACTAGATTTGGGCCATTTCTCCAATCTAGCCACTCCTCCTAACCAGTAATCCATTACTGGAATGTCCATTTGCAGAATAGGGGTGGTAACCATATGTTAAGCTCACACTTGCTCCCAAGTACTCGCAGAAACATAATCCATATCACAAAACCTGAGTATTCTGCTATTTCTACTTCTGTGGGGAAATCATTCTGCACATTTTAAAGAAATGTTCAACAAAGCATAAAAAAGTGTTCCTGGAAAATATGCTGGTCTATTATATAATGATTCTAACATACTGGTCGGCAATTGCCATGGTGTCTTGGATTAAGTACAGACTGCACAGGAAAGGATATAATATCTTACATCAATGACAAATTAGAGGAGTACAGCAACATCATGAACTGTATCTATATCTGTTCAACCAACAAAATGATATGTCTCTGTATCTGTATTCGGATAGAAGACCAGAGTTGATTGTGATTTATACCGGAAGTCCAGCTAAAATATTATTTTCTAACCTAATATTCATCGGCAATGTAACTGTTATGCCTTAACTAAACCAAGTTTTATGAACTTTCTAATCCCCACCAGGAAACACTGAACTGAAAGCAGGAATACCCAGGTTTGTGGAGTAAGCAGGAATACCCAGGTTTGTGGAGTAAGCCACGCTAACATCTACAGTACATAGCCTATAGCAAACTGATTCTGCTCCTTCTGTACATTATGTACGGTTGTACTGGAATGCACAAATACTGCACATGTTGACTTTACTGCACTAACTTTAGTCTGTACATCCTCGCTATTGCATTATATTTTAGATTATATATTTGGTTTGTATATTTTAGATTATATACTTGGTTTCACAGATTGTATTTATATATTGTAATTTTTCTTTTTACTCCTACTCTACTTCTTACCTTTCATCTATTTTTGCACGACCAAATAAGGGTGACTCAGAGATACATTTCACTGCATGTTGTACTGTATGTGACAAATAAACCTCTTGAATCTTGAAAAACTGATCAATTATACCATGAACTATTTCATTCATAAAAGATGAGAAGAAAAAAAGGAGCATTTGCAAGACCATATGGCATAACCAAGTATTTATAGTGCCTCCTAGTGGTGATAAAAGCCAATTTATCCTGATCCCTCTTCTCCATACAAGGTTATACACACTCCTGAGATATAATTAGGTAAAGATGGTAACAGCATGGACCTGTTTTAGAGCTGGCAGGATCAGAGTAGTAGTTAATGATATTTTACTGTGACATAATTCAGGGCTTCATAATCAATACAGGACTGGAGAGCCCTGTCCTTATTTTCTACAATGAAAAATCCGGAGACCACTGGCAGGCTAGAGGGGTGGATTATGTCGGTTCTGAGGGCTACATTCATATTTAAGTGACTCAGAATGAGACAGTGGGTAAATTCAGCTTTGAGTAAGTAATGCACCAGAGAGTACAGCAATTGAGTAATCCCAGAGCTAGTGTGCAGGAAGAGAAGCTGGCTTTCTGTCACATCCTGGAAATCTTGATATTCAGACAGTACATTGTCCACTGCTGCTATGTCCACAGATGTAGCCCCACATGGTAGGACTAAACTGTGGGGTAAGGAAAGGCAGCTCCAGGTCAAGAGTTCATGCTTTTTCCAGGATATAGACAGGTCATGCTGATACAACCATAGATGTTTGAGGGGGTATGCGTGTGAGAAGAGAGCAGAAGCAGCTGGATGGTTTCTTAGTGAATCATGCCTAACAGCAGTTTTAGTGAAGCAGTGTGATGGATCACTTTCCCAGCTCCTAGACTCAGACCATCCAGGGAGGTGACCTTCACGCGGGTATTGAAGGGTTGCAGGTGAAAACTAAACTGTTTGGTGATATGACTGACTAGGAAGAGAGAGGACCCACAAACCTCAGCACTCCATGAGAATAACAGGTTCACTCCAGCAACTTCCTGGTTCCCCTGTTTTTTTTTCCAGTCTCTTCTGTCATATCCAGAAGCCAGATGCTTTGGGGCTCTTCTGGCACCACAATGCGATGGCCTACTCAATGGTTTTCTTTTGCCTTGTTTCCACCAAGCAGTGCCGGCACCACGTTCTTTCCCCAAATCTGGAGCTGGTTCCACTCAGAGCCCCGTCAAATTTGCACACTAAAATCACACTTAACAGTAAAATATCACTGGCGCCAGCAGTGAAACCACTTGCCAAGTTATTAGCGAAATAACATTACATCGATTTTTTTATTCCGTGGGGAACAAAAGATCAATCTGCTGGTCAGATTTAATAAATTATAATCATGTTGAAGGTCAAATGAATAAAATAATGATGATCATGTGGCGAAGAGATCATGAGGCGGACAGCAAGTTCAATTTTGAGCAGATTCTTATCACAAGGTCCTTAAGGGGACAGTGGTAAATCAGCAAACAAGAATAAAACCACTTACTGCACACACACTGAGACTGAGACAGAACACAATCAGTCACACTCCGAAAAGTACAAGATTTAAAGGCTCATTTTCTTCATTTTGCCACTTAATTCAAAATAGATCAGTATATATTTTTTAAAAAAGAATTTTAAAAAATGGGGCATTGGTGGTCTTATGTTTAGGGTAGCACACTTGTAATGGAAAGATTGCTGGTTTGAATCCCCAATTGGCGAAGTACCACTGAGGTACCCTGAGCAAGGTACTGCTCCAAGTACGCAGAATTAGCTGCCTCTTGCACATATGGGTTAAATGCAGAGGACACACTTCATTGTTCTGTGCATGTTGTATGTCAAGGATGACAACTGATCACTTCAAAAAAGAAAAAAAAGACAAAAACAGAATTCATATGAACCTTTACTTCCACCTATGTACTGTAACATTCTGTTATTTTTTGAAACCGGTGGAAATGCAGGCATGTTCTCAAAGGGCACCAAGCAAGAACCAGCCCAGTACTGGCTCTGTGTTGGTGGAAAAAACACACACAACCCACCATAGAACCTGCATCAAACACCCCATACACTAATCAACAGATGTGCATATAACAACAAAGGGGAGAAGCGGCTCTCTGGCTGCAAACGTGGCAGTGAGGGTTGGTGCATTTGTAACAGGTGCCAGTAACTGGCATCATCCCAGCAGGAGATGAATGCTCACCATGGATCTGCTGTTGCTCCAAATTTTCACCAAGTCCTGCTAAATCCTCTAAAAATATGAGATATTCTGTGAGAAATGAAGAGATTGCTCATGTTTAACGATCAATGAACAATCCACAATCACTGTTAATATCCAGGTAGCTGGGATCAAAGCTAGGAAACCTAGCAGACATTGAGTAGAAATCTAAATTCAGAGTTGATGTTTAACAAGATTCTAAACAAAAATCTAAATTCAGAGTTGATATTTAACAAGATTCTAAACAAAAATCTAAATTTCGAATCAAGAGGACTGAGACAGTGTAACTCAGTGGGCTAAGCCTCTGTGTCTATGATAGGAGTCACCGGTTTGACTGCGGCCTTTGCAGAATAGTCATCGCTGTGGGTCCCTGTGCAAGGCCCCTAACCCCCCCACCCCAGGGGTGGCTGCCCTTTGCTGTCGAGCTTTCTCTCATCTGCTTATGTTATGGAAAGTAAGATGGGGGTAGGTGAAGATGATTTCTCCACATATAATCAATAAAGTGTCTTTATCAAAAAGAAACAGGTCAGAAGATGGACAGATAAATAAAAAAATAAATAAAACAATTGAAGGCTTGGTAATGACAACAGTCGCACAGTACCTCAGAAAGGTACAAAGGGAGGTAGTGGGAGTGTATGAATGACAACAGTCGCACAGTACCTCAGAAAGGTACAAAGGGAGGTAGTGGGAGTGTATAAATGACAACAGTCGCACAGTGTATGAATGACAACAGGCAGCAGCCTCCTAGAATATGGATCCTGATGTGTGCAGCGAAACAGGGCTTTATTTATGAATCTACTTACAGGAGTTCAGTGCAGGATTCAGTGAGAAGGTACAGCCTCGGGCAATCAGCCGACAAGTGGGGAGAAGTCGGTCCAAATTGAGGAGACGCTTATGCAATTTCTAGTGAAAAAAGTAAGTGGTAGGATTAGTAATGACCACCTCTTTCCTCCTCTCGCTGTCTCTCCCGATTCCAGTAAATCCTCCTTGGGAAAAGCCTCCAGAGGAGTGAACCATGACCCGCTGATTGCTTGCCAGTGGCGGTTTGTTTGGTTTCCGCACATGTTGGGGGGGGGGGGGGGGGGGGGGGGT
>JAODKF010000138.1:24900628-24915524 GCA_026779585.1 Mormyrus proboscirostris | reverse complement strand
GGGGGGGGGAGTAATTAGTGGCTGCGGACTGTGGTGCTGAAACTGGATTAGAGGTAGTTAGGAGATCTCCCGTCGCCCGACCCCCAAAAATGTGTTGACTAATTAGAAACAGGTGACTTCAGCCTTCAGGTGGGAGAGCTAAGCTGAACACAGTGGAAGAGCAGGGCTGCATGTGGAATCTGGATTCTGGTAATATGACAATAATCCGATTGTACTTTTGAGTCGTTTTATGACCATATTAATGGAAAATGGACCCTGACCTGAAAAGGGAGATAGGAGATGCATAGATGGATATTTATTTAAAATGTGAATGGGATGAATCGTATAGTGGGTGTACATAATTTATTTTTCTAATGAAATCTACCTTATTTGTTGTTCAGTAGCTAAATTTCAAGAATAGCAAATAAATAGATGATGCTGAAATCAGGGTTCCAGCTTGTGGCTTCAAGTATAACATGTCTCTTTTTATATCCACATTGTTCTGCATAAGAATTTGCATTTTTAATAACTATGTTTAAAATTGCGAAAACAATCATTTGATTAGTACTGAAATGATGGCGCTTAATGCAGCTGTTTTTGCACATGATAATATATGACGCATGGAAAATTTTATCTATAAGAATTTTTATATACAAAAAAATTTCGATAAAACTAAGGATGGTTTTATACCAGGGGTAGCCAGTCTTATCCAGAAAAAACCACTGTGTCTGCAGGTTTTCGCTGCAGCTCCCTAATTAGATTACTAATTAGAGGTCTGATTGGCTGAAGAGTCCTCACACCTGGGTTTGAACAACTGACCTAAAGGTTATCCCAAAAACCTGCATATGCCCTGGCCCTTTGCAGATTGCCCACCCGTTTTATACTAATAATCCATTAAAGCCAGCTGTCTGCCACATTGTCAGCACAGCTATACTAGTTATTCCGTTGCTTTTGACCTTTTAAATTACCTTTCATTTCTGCAATAATCATGCCTTTGTCACTGAACCAATAGGTCAGTGTTCTTACCATTTATACATATAAAATGTGCCATTTTACACATATCTGATGTATTTTTTTATTTCATTGAACCTTTTATACCTATTCATTTGTTTCTTAGCTACAGTATGGACATATTTGCATTGTTTAGAACAAATCTTCCTAAATTCCATTATCTTCTGGATTTATTTCAAAATAAAGTGGCTTTTTTAAGTTTTAATGTAAGCATTACTGTCTTTGAGATTATGAGAACTGCGCAGAATAACAAGCAAGTTTATGTTAGTAAATGTTCATCATATTTCATGGCGCAGGAAAGAATAGAGGCAAATTGGAAATTAGAGTAAAAAGTCAGACATGGAGTTTTTATTACTATGATAAAATTAAAGGAGAGTTACATTTATTAAAACCTACATGCGTCTTGCTTGACTGAACACAAGACTTGTAGATTCTCATCCACTGTTTTAAATTTTATAGAATTTTATTATTTAATTTCCTGCAGTTTTGCATTGACTGTATGGCAATTAATAATTTTCAGCTCACTTTCAAAAAGTAGTTGCCCCCAGTCCTGACAAAGGTCTTCACCACCCCCACACTATGGATGTTGGATCTCTAATGGGAACCAGACCACACCATCTCTCCCCACTAACCCCAAAGAAAAACATTCGCTCTGTGGAACGAAGATTCTGAACGTTTCATCTGTTTCCATGCAATTGCAACATACAGCAGAGTAGAAGTTTAGGGTGGGGAGTGGATGAAGAATGAGAGGCTTGGTTGAAAGAGGGTGGGAAAGCCCTCCGTGAAACATATTGAGAGAATCTCCCCAAAAGCACGATTGTGCTCCATCACCATGGTGAAAATCTTATTTCAAGTTGATCGATACCGAGTTTCAATATTAACTGGCTTTACAGTAAATGAAGTGTAATCTTCACCAAATTAAAATAAAATCTTCAGTAAAGTAAAATTAAATTCAATAAAATTAATCTTCAATAAGAATATAATCATCAGTAAAAAAAAATTAATAAAAAATAGCCAAACACCACAGATCCTTCATATGAACAAGATTTTATTATGTACTGGTAATTCTTCTATATTTGCTATTACTTGTAAAAGTTTAAAGTTGAACCAATATTTCGAGCATAATACATGTATATATTACTGTAGGCCCATAACACAAAAACTTATAATAATCCTGATGCGCCTTTATCCAACGTCGTAGGATATTTTGAAACTTTCAATTCAGTTCAAGGAGGATTACTAAATATTTATTACATAAGTGAAACATATACAACACTGGAACACATACGAGGTATAAACGTTAATCATGGTACAACGAAATGTTAAACGAGAAAGTGGACATATTTCATTTTTTGTGATAGTGGCAGCAATACGCCGACGTAACTACCAAAGTACAACTGTCTTTAAAGTACAAGCAGCACGTGAAAGTCTCTGGAAAGGACGCATGTGTTCGCGTGCATGATCGTTCCGCGTTTCAGCGGGTGGTGCTTGTCTGTGTATTGACTCTACAGCATATAAAATGTCCTGCCCTAATCTACTTAAGGAAGAGACCGGAATGTCATTTCTCATGTCAGCAGGGAGTGAGGAACGGGCTGCAACCATGCTTGGTACCCGAGTTAACGATTCGTGCAATAATGAAAAATGAACACGTGCGTCGTTCTGGGGACATAATACTTTTCAAAAAAAAATTTAGGCTTATGAGTCGACTTCATTAGAACGAAGAAGAAAACAATAGTAGTGTGTATCTGTGTACTGCCCCTTTTCAATCTCAAATCAATCGGCGTTTTGGAACAGTGGTATGGCTAATGTAGCCCACATGGATCTAGGGTTTTTGCTTTTTGTTGGACTAACAACTGCTTTTGCAAAAGGTAAGTTTACAAAATACTTGCATTAGCTTAATTCATGAGTAATATGAGACTCCGTTTATTGCAAACTGCTGGTAGGACGTGTTTACTACGTAACTAATTTACAGGTGAGAGTACTGGTACTACTCTTAGAAACTAATAACGCCGGTAACTTTCAGAAAAAGCACTGATACTGTCTATCAGTTTATAGATTTGCTGTACCAAAATGTTAAGTTCATTAAATACATTTCTGATGCAAGTCCTGTATACACTGAAAGTTTGAAAAACATTGTTTTGTTTAACTTGCCAGATGAACTCCCACGATTAAATCATCTGAAATTTAAATTTGAACTTCCTTAACGCATGGTTAATAAATTTATAATAATCTACAGAAAACCTCGTTGAAACTTAAAGTGCGACCAAGTGTTTCCGCAAAACAAGAGTAAGATAAGAATGATTTGAATGTTTGGATGTCAACTTTAGTAAATTAATCTTCCAGATCAATTTTGATAATCTGCTAGGCTAAAGTCGTTAATCTTGTCAGTATTTGTAAATCTCCTTTTCTCAAATCGCCGGATAAAAATCGACTTCAGTTCAGTTCGACTAAGCATTCGATTTTAAAAGGAGATAAGACTTTAAAGTAGCCCTGTAGTGTGAATTGTCACGTATCATGTATTGGGTACCCGTCCTCTCCAATGTCACCCATGTTTCGCACCGTGTAATTTAAGGTTCTGCGGCTCTTAACAAGGAAGCGATCCGGGAAAACGGACTTGAGGCGCTGCAACTGGATATCTTGTCAACTCACCCTACTGTGGAACTAAGCATCCCCTCCAGGGCCATTAAGAGCGCAGATGCTGTCTGTCCGGACTGCGAAGCGTCAAAGCCGCGGAAGAGGCAGAGGCGCTGTACGTGTTACACTTACAAAGACAAGGAGTGCGTGTATTACTGTCACCTGGACATCATCTGGATCAACACGCCGGAGTGAGTACCGACTCTAAGGCATGGCAGCTCAATATTGGCTGAGGATGAGCTTCGGTGCGAATATTTAATAAACGATTTTATTGATCGTTTCTTATTCTCTTGCTCAGTGCTTTTTATTTCTGTTTTATATTTTAATTACATTAGTTTGAGAAGGTGAGAATTAAGAAGTTAATTTCTTTCTGGATTTGAGTTTGTCCAACACTGTTTATTTTAAGTAGCCCTATATAATTCCTTGAGTATTTGCTATGAATAATTAGTTACTAGTTAGATAAGTTTTCTTGGAACCAGATAAACAATATATGTTAAAAGAAAAGTATTCAAATTGGGTTGAGAACTGCGCAGAATAATGAACATAAATCCAGTGCACCTTTATTTGAGGTTGATCAACAGCAACACAGATATTCATTTAAGTTTTTTGTGTTCCATTTCCACCCTTGGTGTGTGTGTATGTGTGTGTGTGTGCGTGTGTGTGTGTGTGTGTGTGTGTGGAGATTGCATATTTCCCCTCAGTTTGAACATGTGTTTTCTTGTTACCTTCTATCAGTATATAAGCATGCAGTTAGATCGTTTTAAACCTGCAGTGTACAGGTGTCCCATTTGATCTTTCATCTCTCATTCAGTCACACAGAAGGGGAAGGTGTGTATGTAAGGTGCTGAGGTCATTAACGTGAATCTTTTCTGGATCTTCTTGAAGCAATAGGAGCAACATTGGCTTGTTTTGCTGACAAACAACATGACATCATAACAAGCTTGGGTGTCATTCTGTGAAAGAAAAAATTTCATAATTTTAATCCCACATCACAAATTCAAAGTACTTGAATTCAGGTGAACATTTTAATGTTTCTTAGTGCTAACAAAACACGTTTGAGACTGACAATACAACAGCAGGCATGGTGCTTATGTAAGTTGAACTTATAGATATCACATTTAACATAGCTAATTAGATAAGCTGCAACAGTATTATTTTTTAGCAATTTAATAGATAATTGGACTGTAACAAGACAGAGGACTTTTTCTTTTATTTCCTATGTCTTTCCTTGGTCCTCGGAGTGGCACTTTGGGTGCTAACTGTGCAGGCATAGTAATATTCTGCTATGGTTAACTGAATACATTTATTGTGCTCTGTTATTACAGCCGTGACTTTTTTACAAGTTAACTTTTAATGTGTTGATTGAGGTATGAGTATGATTTTTTCTTACAATTCTCCCACAAATGTGATAACCTGCTCTTATTATACATACGTTGTGACATTAAAGTGTAATTACAGTGTCCACAAGACTCCGTTCAATGTTTGACATCCACTATGGTCTTTTGATGGTATTGTAATTTCTGTATGTTGTTCAGCCAACTGCAGATCCGTTGGAGATTGGAAACTGATTGTTAAGGTATTGAAAAATCAGTTGTACAGACTGGTGCAATACTATTATAAATATGGATATATAAAACTAGTGTTTTAATGTATTTGCATAGGACTTCAGAAATGGATTTTTAAGGCATCATAAAATATCAGGGTTACATGAAATCTCGTGATTGCTGTCAGATCTATTGAATGGTGTGCACAGTTTTTGAAGTTGACGTTTTGGAAACAAGAGAAATGGGGAAGCTTAAGGGGTTTGAGCAATTTCAACAATGCCAAATTGTGATGGCTAGGCAATGGGTCAAAGCATCTCCAAAAACGGCGGGTCTTGTGGGCTGTTCCCGCTATGTAGTGGTCAGTACCTACCAAAAGTGCAAGAAAGGCCAACCAGTTAACCGTTGATGGGGTTATGAGCGCCCAAGGCTCATTGATGTGCGTGGAGAGCGAAGGTTGGGCCATCTGGTTTGATCCCACAGGAGAGCTAACGTAGCACAGATGGCTGTAAAAGTTAATGTTGACCCTGAGAGAAAGGTGTCAGAACACACTGTGCATCGCAGCCTGCTGAATAACGGTTTGCGTTGCAGCAGACCGGTCAGAGTGCCCACGCTGACCCCTGTCTGCCACCAAAAGCACCTACAATGGACTCATGAGCATCAGAACTTGACCATGAAGCAATGGAAGATGGTGGCCTCGTCTGATGCCTTTTCTGTTATATCATGTGGATGGGGTCCAGTATTGTGGTGCAGTGATTAGTGTGTGGTGTGTAAATGTGCCCTGCGATGGGTTGGCACCCCACCCTGGGTTGTTCCCTTCTTTGTGCCCGTAGCCAGCGGGAGGGGCTCCAGACCCCTTGTGACCCTGAACAGGATGAGCAGTTACTGAAAATGGATTGATGGATGGATCATGTGGACGGCTGGGTGCATGTGCATCGTTTACCTGGGGAAGAGATGGCAGGAGGATGCACTAATAATAATAATAATAATTACAACTTCTGGGCGATGTTCTGCCGGGAAACCATGGGTCCTGGTATTCTTGTTGATGTTACTTAGTTACATTACTATCTACCTAAAAATTGTTGCAGACCAAATACACCACTTCATGGCAACGGTATTCGCCGACGGCAGTGGACTATTTCAGCAGGATAATGTGACCTGCGACACAACAAACTTTGTTCAAGAATGGTTTGAGGAACATGAAAAAGAGTTAAAGGTGATGAATTGCCTCCATACTCCTTAGATCTCAATCCCATCAAGCATCTGTGGGATGTGCTAAACAAACAAGTCCGATCCATGGAGGCCCCACCTCACATCTTATAGGACTTAAAGGAGCTGCTGCTAATATCTTGATACCAGATACCATAGGACACCTTCAAAGGTCTTGTGGCATCCATGGACACCTTCAGAGGTCTTGTGGAGTCCATGGACACCTTCAGAGGTCTTGTGGAGTCCATGGACACCTTCAGAGGTCTTGTGGAGTCCATGGACACCTTCATAGGTCTTGTTGAGTCCAGGCCTCGACAGGTCATGGCTGTTTTGGTGGCATGAGGGGAACCTACACAATATTAGGCAGGTGGTTTTAATATTATGGCTGATCGGTGTGTATTCCACTGAAAAATACTGTTATCCATAGTACGTCCTTAATGTAGGACCAACACAAGCATTTCTTCCAAGTCTTATAGATCTGATAAGATGAAAGGCCACTGTCAATCGGACAATTCAAGATAGAATCCTAGTCAATTTGCCACATGTTTGTCCAGTTTTAATAAGAGGATGTAATTAGTACATATACTCTAGCACAGGGGTCACCAACATGGTCGCACGCGGACCTGTTCTTAAAATAGCACAACTCACCAGTGAGCAGCGTCTAAAATTTTATTTTATCGTGTTGCTGTTCTTCTTGAATCACATTTGCGTTGATATAGATTCGAAACATTTTTAAAAAGGCATTTAAAACATGTTTATTATACATGAAGTTCAGATAAGTTTAAGAGGGCGTGTCAAATTGGTAGCCCTTCGTGTGGCTCAGTGCCCGTAAAGTAGCTCTCAGTTTCAAAACAGTTGATGACCCCTTCTCTAGCACATTACCAGAAAATTTTGATATATGAACAAGACGGCCTAAATTGCTAACATTACAATGAACAGTTGTATGCACCAAATTGTAGTGGCATTAACTAATTTTGGAGCATTAACTATCAATTGTAGCAATTGAATGGAGTCCAAAACGTGATTTATATGTTTTTATGCCAGTATAGCTGTAATCAAAGTAAATGGCTTATTAAGAAGGACATTCAACATTAGATCTGTTTCTTCCAAAACTTTCTTCTCTATTAAGCTCATTATTTTGCATGAACTCAAGGCTATTGTGGCAGCATTGAGGCGGCTTGGAGAGCAGAACTGTTCAGTGTATGGTGCTTAGGACAGACCACAGCGTTTTATACTTTTTTTTAACAGATAAATGAGAGCAGGGATGACATGGAAGAAAAATTGTGTTCCTTACTGAAAAAGAGAAAAATACTTACGTTTGAGTAGCAGAGATGTTTGAATCTGGCAGAAGGGGAAGCTCCGGTTTGGATTCGCTATTTAAGCAAAGCTTAAGAAAGGAATACAGAGACTGTGGGAATAAGGTGGAGCAGGCGGGAAGGATTGAAGATGAATACTGACAATAACCTGAGGTACCAAATTGGCCATGAACCACCCTTTCACACGGGCCCCTGCTATTACTTTTAAATAGACACAAAGTAGCATGTTCTGTCATGTAATAAAATACAAGCACTCAAATTCAATAAGGAATTTTATGTTATGAAACAAAACTCGTTTTATAGGTCACCTGTTTGAAACAGGTCTGTACGTAGGTGAAATTTATAGTGTTATTAGAGCGTGGTGATGTTACTAATATCAAACGAGGTCAGAAATGAGATTTGTGTCATTCTTTGTGTCTTTAGGATGCCGTGTCTGTTCTGGTTAGTGTTAATTCAATCAGCAGCAAAATCTCTCATGCAGAATGTCAGGAGACATCAAATGAATGTAATAAAAAGAGGTAAATGGTTATTTTCATAATCTTTTATGAAGACATTCTGCAGAGCTGATTAAATGCTTCATTTTCCAGGGTTTAGCCTTTGGTGGGCTCGGGGTGGCTCATTTACAGTACACCTAGGATTTTGCTGATTATGTAATATCTCAGCAATTTTGCCATTTTATACTGTTTTAGATGTAAAATCAACATAGGCATATGAGAGCCTTTAGGTCATGTAAGTAACGACTGAAGTACCTGGAATATCTCTTTACTGTGTTCTTTTGCAGAATATATTGAATGGGGCTTATTGTACAAGTAATCAGGAATCATAGCTGGCTTAACTATAAACTCTCTTTTATTGTTGGTTTATTATTTTCCTCTGTGAAAGCCTTCAGGAATCTTGTGAATGTCATCAGAATAAATTATTAAGAGCCTTTAGCTTTTGCCCTTTGGCTTATCATGATTGCAGACACTCCTGGCGATGTAATGTGAGAACTTCACGTGATCTCGTAGGAATGTAACTATAGCTCCATAGGAATGTCACAGTACATGGAAACTACACTAATATGCAGTAATAAAGCATTACAGTCTGTATACATTCTATAAATAAGGGATTTTTAAAACGTGTCAGCTAGCAATGAGCATCAAACAGCTTTTAATGAGTATGCATTTCCCAATTTTGCATTTTCGTGTTTTGTTGACAGCCGGTTCCCGTCGGCTTTTCGCTGTCTGTTGCCCAGCAGATTTTTTTTGTTGTTTGAATTAGCTGAATAAAGTAACTGCAACAGTGTAGATTACAAGCTGCCCTCCAGTTATCAGTTTACACTGGGAGAAGCAGTTAATGTCCTGTTGTCCCCTAGTTATGTAACAATGTGAAAGGCTTTAATTTCTACAGAAAGAACAGATATTCAATTAAATCATTATAATAGCATTTTCTGTATATTATCATAATTTGTGAAATCTTATGCAAAAAATAACTTCTGTGGAATTTTTTAATTAATTACTGCGGTCTTGTATTCAGACAGAATAGCCTTATTTGAACTGGCATCCCGTCCTGGTAGTTCCTTACCATGTGCCTTGTGCTTTTTTGGGTTAGCTCATCACAACTGTGCTTTGGGAAAGGTTATGAATGGATGGATGGATGGTCAGTTTGTCTGATTTGAACTGATTTGTCTGATTCGACTATAAAGGAACTAATCTGAATAACTGAGTATAAAAGCAGAGTTTGATGTAAAAAAAGATGAGACTGGCTTTGTATTACATAGACGCTATATTACAGTGTTTCCCAACCTGGTCCTCAGGAACCTTCAGACAGTCTACATTTTTGCTTCCAGGGAGATGGGAGGGAGCAAAAATGTAGACTCTCTGGGAGCTGGGAAGCACTTTATAGTATATGTAAATGCTAGGTTTCATTTGGAATTTTTCTTACCATTAATGGCAGATTCTATCTTTGGTTAAATAAGAATGGTGATGCATACGTACATGCTTCAGAGTTAAGATCACAGTGATTAATAGTTCCAAAAACAGCAAATCACCACCTTTTATTTTGAATTTTAGATGTGTTTTCTCCATCAGGGTAACAAATGGGCTGATATATGTATCTGATGATACATATAGGTCATTCTCCTTCACAGTTATGTAAGTAGTACCTACCTACACACCTTAATTCCTTCTGTAGAACTTTCATAATAGATGCGGCCAAGTTATGGAGGCATCATATTGTCATGGCGGGTTTGGTGCGGGGAGGGGGCATAGTGCAGGCAGAAATGTGGATGACCCCCTTGCAGCTTGAAGAACAGGGGTTTATTTAACATAACAGAAAACACTAAGAACACAATCAAGTCTAAAAGGACCACGAGGGGTCAAAAACAAAAGGGGATAAACAAAGACTAAATTTACAAAGGGGGTGGGCCGTTGAGCCAGGGGGTCGGTCGGGCAACTAACAGAATATCCAAAACAAGACTACATCCACCTATCACAAACAATGAACCAGTAGGAACTGAAACTCAGGCAGGAACTTAAATACAAAAACTGAACAGGGTAATGACAAGCAGGAGTGAAACACAATTAACCAATAGGGGAAGATGCAGGACAACGGGCAATCAGGAAAACACACAAGGGCAGGAACAAGAACGGGCAACGGGTGAAACTAATAAACTCACAGAACTGAACAGGGAAACAAAAAACTAGACCATGGAACAGGGAAACAGAAACTAACACTGTGGAAAACAGACAATTAGAAACACAAGGATGGGCATGAAGAATTTAACCAAAACCAAATATAAAACAGAAGACAGTGAAAACTCATACAATGAAACACTAGGGAACAAAATACAAGAACAGGAGGTGGGATTCGAACACTATACAAAAGGAATTTGCAGGTAGCCACATGCACAGCATATTGAGCCATGCAGCTGACAAGAAACAGGGGACACACAAAGACTGACAGGAGGGACAGGATGGCCAGTGACACCTGCTGGCCAAACGGGGAAGGGACACCCAAGACTGAGACAACAGTGGCTGAACCTGACACATATACGCATCCTGTGTCCCACATCAGCACCAGACTCGCAACACGTTGTGAACAGAGTACAAACTTGAACTGCACTAAAACCATGCCAGTTCCTTTTATTGCCTCACCTTTGCCTACACCCAAGATAAATATTATTGCGCAGATCCTAAGTAAACTGCTGAGATTATTAGGAAGATTAAAGCTGTGTTTTATCTTCTGCACTCTTTGCCAGGCTTTATTGTTTACCACTGATGGCCAAATTCATGTGACAGATTCATAATTCCTGAGGCACAGATGATCATAATGAAGCCTAGTTCTACTACTTTGACCCAGGACTAGTTTCACCATCCATAAGTCAGATTTATTTTCAAACAGAGTTAGGGAAACATTCACATTTAACTGTTTACAGATGAGGTGGTGTGTGCTGTATGTGATTTTAAAATCCATTGCCCATTGGTACGTCACCTGGTTACATTATGTCTGTGTCCTGGATATTCCTGGGTTCCTGGATTTTATGTGGATAAACTATGATCTTTCCTATTTATCAATAAACTAGGTCAACTGATGTTTAGATTGTGCTGTAAAGATGTCCAAAGTGTAAGGGTGGGGTTTTATTCTTTATTTATTATGCTGTACAGGAAATATGTAAACTTAGCCCGTGCAACACCAGATAAATACATACAGATAAAAGCAGATAAAAGCTGCGAATGGAACCGTAATAATGCACTGTTGTGTGTTATTGATATTTTAATGCAATAGTCATGCTTTTCTTGTGATGACACTAGCATTTAAGTAGATAAGCTTAACAGAAAAAAATGATGCCTTATTTGCATATATAACATTTTTGGCATTGTTATAATTTGTTGCAAGCCCATTGAAAACACCATATCAGTTCTCATAGAGGTATTTATTTCAGATTAGATCATACTCTTGCATAGTGTGTTGGAGTCAAGCTCCAAGAATTGCAAGATGTATGGTATACTTCCCACAGTCCCGATACTGTTACTGCACCATGCTGCCGCTGTATGTATGGGAAACTGCACAGTTATTTGTGCTGGGGCTTGTCATTTTTGACGAACTACAGACTTATGCTGTGTTCCCCTGAGCTCACTGTTCCGTCAGGCTGGCAAGGCGACGTAAAAGATCCCCCCTGTTGCCTCCCTTTTGAAGTCAGGTATCTCTCAGCAGGAAGCTGCGGGTGCCTTTATTACCTCTGCTTGGTGGGTGCCGCCGTCAGACAGCTGTGCCTCAACGTGCGCTCTCCTCCAGACACCATTTTTTGTTTTCTGGTTATCATCATCATCCTTATCACTTTTAAATGTGATAACTCAGAGTTTAACTAGTATCTCCCAAAAAGACTATGTTTCCAAGTGAAGTTAAAAGCGCAGCTCATATTATAAGGAAACATCGAAAAAGGAACACCCCCCCCCTCCACCTTTGCCTCATTCGAAAGCTCTGAGGTCGGGGATTTGAATCCCATCCCCACTGTGTGTGTCCGTGTGAGAAGTTCACGTATTCAACACAAGTTCTGTAGGTTTCCTCTCATGGACAAAAACATGCATTTAGATCAAATAGGCTCATTGCGTGTGGCCACTGTGCTGGGCCGGGATCCCCCACCATGGGATTCTGGGATACGCCTCAGGACCACCGCCACCCTGTTCTGGATGAGCAGATGGAAGATGCATAGATGTGATCTGTGGACTGGTCAGAATCACTTTGACGGCCTTGATTCTCTACCAAGTTTGCATTCTTCCATATTTGACGTGTGTGTTTGTGTAGTATACTGTACCTTCCATATGTAAAATACAGCTCTAGATTAAAGGGAAGAATACAAAATGCAAAATGGCCAAGGACAGCTTGGATAATTGTACAATAAAGGCAATTCCAACAAAGAATATTGAATAATCAGCTGAGTGTCTTAATTCTAAATCATAGAGAGAGATTGGAAGGGACAGGATATTGGAAGTTGGACTGGAGTGAAAACTAGAAATTCATCATACGCATGTAATGGAGTAAAGGTTCCGAAGTATTAAAAACACATTGCCAAGTTCCACTGCCATTGAAAATGTGCTCTTGATGTAACATGAGCCTGCCATCCATTCTGCATCGACAGAGCTAAGGTGACAGCGCAGGTGGTTCATGCAGTGGATGCATGTTCAGCCCTGTGCTCATTTGCATATTGCTGCTGCTGCCGGCTCCGCGGCGTCACCTGCTTAGAGTGTGGAGGGGGGAGGAGAAGAGACTCCATTTTCATATATGCTGTGGTGTCATGTTTTACACAAAAACCCCCCTTGTAAAATAATGCCATATATGCATCTCCTCAAGTACACTTTTGTGTTTATTTCACGCCCATAAAGTTATTATAACACAAATCACATTTTATTTATAAAATGAGAATCGTTGTTTGAATTCCATGAAATCTGAAAAACATGCACATGCCCGGGGCACATGTCCTCGATAAACTGAGAAGTCTGTGCAGTTGAAGGATCCCTGACTGTAAAAAGATACTCTATACTCTATACATGAGATCCCTTAGTAAGTAAATAATGTAAACTATGGCCTACTCTGGTTCAATCAGGTGGTCTAATTTTAAGGCTGTCTTTCCCTTTCCAGCATTCTTCACAGTCTCCAAAGCAGGATGTGCAATTATCCCCTACGTGCATTTTTGTAGATGAATTCAAACCTGTTAGATCTGCACGCTCAAGCTTGATCCTCTACTAAGGTGTATTTATCTTTCTAAATGAGAATTGGGAGCAGAATGCTTAATGTTCTAACTTGATTTTGGCATCTTCCCCAAAGCTCATGAAGAACGCCGCAATGGAAAATGCATGAAAAATAATGAGCCGCTATCATAACACTCAAGGTTTCATTATCACTAATACAACTGCAAGGTGCTGGGAGTTCAGTGTAGTTCACATGCTTTAAATATTTTTTTTAGGAATTGCAGTTTGCTTGCGATTCCGTCTTGGCTTTTGGACTTCGAAAAGAGCTAAATGCTAATTTTCTTCTGCAATTCTAGGGCAAGTTATAACATATACAACATAGCGCTGATGATCCACTGCAGAAGCTGTTATGCAATTAAGATGTCAAAAGGTGTGACATAAACGATTGTTGTGTTAAACTTTGTGCATAAACAATATATGTACGTGCAGGGAATGACTGAATGAAGAGTACATTCTTGTTCACGATGGGCCAATAAGGTTATAAATAAACAAGAAAAATGCATTCATATATTCTGCAATTACCAGCTAGCAAAAATGTTGCTTTATGGCCTTAACAGTCACATTATTACACTCATATTCTGTCATTTTCAGTATGAAATTAATTTGTTGTGTTGTAGTAGATTTTATATTAGAATAGAATAGAATATCAAAGCAGAAACATTGTGTCTTTATAAGCATTAAAAAGGTCATCTGATTAAAGTAATTTATGTGTATGTTTGCCCAACAGTTCTGTCATCCATTAACAAAATTGCACCATCAATCCATCTGTAAATGCATACATGCATCCATCCATGCATGAATACATACATACATCAATTCATGCATACATACATATATACATACATTATATAGATTAAGCGCACATTAATATCCAGCCCTAGTGAGTTTCCGGGTCTCCGTTCCTGATGCTGTGATATTTGCTGTGCTGTTCCCGTCTCTTTGACTCACTGCGTCCCTCTGTCTGGCTATCTGCAGGCGCACAGTGCCCTACGGCATGTCCAGCTACCGCAGCCCTCAACGCGTGCGCCGCTCCCCTGGAGAACTGCCAACAGACCCAGAAGCCGCATGGTTTCCACGCTGTACATGCACTTCCCAGAGTGACCCGGAGTGCGGTCAATTCTGCATGGCACGGTAACGCACATGGCAACGTAACGTTCAGAATGTTCTGTATGTGCTGATTGCCTAATGCTTTGCCAGCTGTGTAGGTATGGTTATTATGATGGCCTTGCATGTTGAGGTTTGCCATATGGAATGCTATAGGCATTCATATCAGTTCAGCTCAGAAATTATTTACAGACCCTTTGGGTTCAAAAGTATGGCACAAGTTCAAGGCCTATTTCAAAAATCAACAGGTAACCTGAGTTATGTATTTTAGTATATTTGTAAGGAAATATGTATTTAGGTACACACGTGGACAAAATTGTTGGTACCCTTCAGTCAATGAAAGAAAAACTCACAATGGTCACAGAAATAACTT
>JAODKF010000138.1:24872651-24888113 GCA_026779585.1 Mormyrus proboscirostris | reverse complement strand
TTAAATGTCATCCATCCATTCATCCCATCCATCTATCCCTCAGCTTAAATGTCCATCCATCCATTCATCCCATCCACCTATCCACCATCTTAAATGTCCATCCATCCATTCATCCCATCCACCTATCCATCAGCTTAAATGTCCATCCATCCATTCATCCCATCCACCTATCCACCATCTTAAATGTCCATCCATCATTCATCCCATCCACCTATCCACCATCTTAAATGTCCATCCATCCATTCATCCCATCCACCTATCCACCATCTTAAATGTCCATCCATCCATTCATCCCATCCACCTATCCACCAGCTTAAATATTTGTTTTTAAATTATAGAAACTGCAGTACCTAGCATAACACAAACATTAACATAGAAGACATGCAATATTGCTCATAGCATTGTTTCAAAATAAACCTGATTGATATGTCAGCTCACATTTTCACCTCCGATGAGAGAGCAGAAGATTATGGCAACTTCGGTTTGTGATTCTGCTTTGTTTATTGTATACAGTATATCGTTATCGTTTATAGTCACACCAATATCAGCTTTTTGAAAAAGCAGTGGACATTATTGCAGACAGTGCCTATACTGCAATACCAAAATTGACACCTATTCTGGCTCTTTGTGTTTGCATGTCCTGCCCTCTCAAATCTTCCCTTGGTGTTTGTACCTCCTGATAGTTGGTTCCCTTGCTTGGTACCTAGCGCCTGGGACACCGTAATGGGGAGAAAGTTTTGATGGTTCCAAGGGTGAGTGACAGGGGCCCCTAAAGTATTGGGAGTATAATTGGACTGGTCAGGGTTGGAGGGTCCAATATCAGGGGGTCCAAAATCTGCAGTGGGGCCCCTGCCCAGTGCTTCCTGGGAAGAGTTCCAGTCTCACTGCGACCTCATATTACATTAGCAGTAGCAAGTAGATGGATGAGAGAATTATTGTAAACAAGACAATTTCATCTGACAATCAAGTCAGTTTTAAGGTACCTTGATGAACATGAAACTCAAAAAAAGTACCTAGTAATTTTGATTAAGTGAATCATTTCCTAAGCCAATGGCCTGAGGCAAGACGTAAACCGTATAAACCCTTATGTTCCTGAACTAGCACCGGTTCCACTCCTGCAAGATTCAACCTGAAAGAATCTGACTCTCACCTTTTAAAAGACAAGGCGCTGCCTAAGTCAAAGCATTTCCCACCAGCAGACACTTTTAAGATCTACCCGCATTTAATAATGTGTGTAACATCTATCGAATCAGCGGCAAAGGAAAGTGAACAGAGAGGAGTATTCGGGCTGAGGCAAATAAACGGTGCATACTTTGAGTAAATAGGCAACATCATACTAATGTCTCATTATATGCAACTCAAAGAAATATTCAAAGTCATACTAGATAGTAGCCGGTGGTCAGATGGATGAAAGTCTTCTGGGTGTTACATTCTGCTAGAATAATGACTGCATTGTCATTCTATTTGTCTGCCTTGACACATATTAATGGGAGGATCACTGGAAATGAGAATGATGACAGATCTCCTGTAGCCAAGCCTGGAAGTGGATCACACCCTGTTGACATGCATCCATTCAAGATATTACTGGCATACAATGGGTTACTACTCTCCAGCTAAATTATAATGGTTATGAACATTCCATGTATACCCAAATTTCCAAAACTCTGTTTGCATTGTCAACTTTCAAACCAAGCATGCTCTCCAAATATTTGACTGGGTGCCTGGGGTGCAACATCTTATAGCAATTTTATTTTTTCTTTCACTGTTTTATACTTGAATCTGTCCAGCCATTATAATATCTTTGCTTTATTATGGTTATCTAAATTTGGCATTCCAATGACAGATGTGTGACCAAATGACTTCACAGTCCAAACCAAACAGTTAGTGGACAGGGAATTTCAATGTCCTGTTGCATCATAAGTGTTTTATATCACATTCTGTCATTTGGTGGTGGCCATGCTACCCCAAAAAAACATATTTGGGAAAAAGTAAATATGTACAGCTACACCGTTTAGTTGTGTTTCATTCCCAAATAAAATGTTGAAAGCTAATAAAAGATAATGGATGTGGTTGTACTCAATGTATTTAAGATGTGTGAGTGACATGAATGCTATGTAGAAGCCTCCAGATATCTTCTACTTGATATGTTCCATTTGCAAAGTTTTTTCTGTACATCTTGTAGAGAAAATGTTTTTCTCCCTGTAAAGAAAGGATACAGTGGCAATGTCTGACTTCAGGGGTTGCATTCTGCTAAGGCTGCATTCAAAAGTTGAATGTGTCACAGCGTAGCAACAAGGCTCCTTCAAATGCAGGTTACAAACGTGTCCTTCTTTTGCTGAGATCCCAAGATTCATTGCGCGAACCATGAAAGGATGCAGCCTACAAAGACTACATAGACTGCATCCTTCAAAAGATGTAGCCCCTGAATTCGGACACAGCCAACGTTTCATTTATGTAGTACGGTGGCCAATTTGCGATGCTTCATCAGTGTCAATGCGGTACTAATTCAGAAAACACAAATTCAAAAAACATTTTAATCAAATCACAACACATATGCTCTACATTTACTTAAAGGCAAATTAAGATGCATTGCAAATTCAGGAAACACTTTAGTCAAAGTGACAATACCCATGCTAAGTTTAATGCAGTACACTGATAGACGGGATGCAAATCTTGAAAACACATGCAAAAAAAAAATCTCTGTAAATCTGTTCACAATAGAATAGAAGTGAGCCACGACACAACGGAAGTTTCTAGGGGACAATGAAACAAAAAGGATACGATATATATACGGTATATTTTCAAACCGAGGTATAGGATGATGCAATACCGTGTATATCCATATACTTTTATCATGCGTAAAATTTGAATTCCATTAAAAATTTTGAATAAAGACCAATATTTCTTCCTGGTTGTAAGCAATGTGAGAGCTTCCATCGTGACATTGCACAGGACCCCAGTATTCCCAGGTAAAATCAAACCATTCAGTAAGCATTTCTCAGAGAATTTTATGGAGGGGAAAGGCAAGGAATTATTGTTATAATAATTTGTCATGCGATGACATGAATCAGCCACCATAATGAGGAAGGATTACAAAAATAAATGCCCTAATAGGCATAATAATTTATTATCCATTATTAATTTGATTAATTCCGGAATTTTAAAGACAAAGACTACAGTTAATTAGTTATTTATCAGAAACGAAACACCAAAGGAAAGCAGGACTTTGAATATTTCAGACAAAAGAAGGAAGTCTTATCAGTGCATCTGAAACTGTAGCCAAGTGATTCCATGTTCTATGAACCCAGCGGGCTTTTCACACAAAAACTGTTTTAAGATTTACAATTCTGCCAAAACCACAAAGAAGTGTGAAAATGATATATTTTAGTAGGAATGCAACCAAAATTGTCTCCCGTTAGATTCTCATGAAATTTCTTGCTTAATAAAAACAATGGAAAAGCTTTTCTCAGAACAAGTTGCAGTCATTGATTAGTACGGTCAAGGTTTCATGACATTTATGCAAGCCAGTCATAACAATCTAATACACAAATTTCTGGTGATCTCCGAAAGATCAAGTCAGGCTAAATGTGAGAAAATATATTAAACAGAATCATATCACTAAAAGTGCCACAAGAGCTACATGGAATAATTAATGGTTTAGTGGTGGATGTGAATGCAGTAATTAATAAGGATGCCATGGAAGGCTTTTTAATTATACTAATAAAACTAATTTTAAAAGAATTTTACCTTGAAAGGTATGTCAAAATCTGCCCTAGAAAATTTCCTAGAAAATTTTTAAAAATTGCAACAGTTTTTAAGAGCTGTATCACTAACATCTGCAATTACGTCCTGGAAAATCAACGGACAGTAAAACTGACAAGAGTGATTACAGTATATGTTTTAATACGATTTCATTCTTTCATTTTATGTGGACATTGCTCACTGTAACCCTGTAATGGATTAAATATGGATGGATGACCTCTGACCTTTATCTGCATCAGATGTGAATCAGCTGCATGTTGATTATCAGAGTAACAGTAGCTGTGCTGTATGGTTAGATATACACAGGTGTGCTTGACTGTAAAGAGAGACTTTTTAGAAATAATTTCACTCGTGGTCTTTTGTATCTTTAATTATTAATAAGCAAATTATCTTCAAATCAACAATTTTTAAAAATTAATCACTGCTTCTGGTGCAAATATTTCTGTATAGCATTACGAAATTAGCACTTAGTGAAAGACAAGCTGAATTATTTATTATTATAACAACAGGAACAATAACAACAACATAATGATAATAATAATAATAATAATTTTCATTCATGAAGTGCAGGTCAAAGTGCTTCACATTTGAGATTAAAATTAACCCAAAGAGAGAAGCATACAGTTAAATGAAATTATAGAAGAATGAAGAGGAATAAATTAAGTAAAATAGACAAGTGAAATAAGGCTAAATAAACAAATAAAAGTAGCTACAATGTTATAAAATGTAAGTAAATAAAATATTTACAATATAAATGAAATACAAAAAAGAATAAAAGATTAAAGTTATAAATGGATAAGCTTGTAAAAATGTAAAATTATTAATATCTCATTCTATTGACATAGCAACAAAACAGTGAGATAAAAAATAAACATAGGTAGTCAAAGACAAACAAATAAGACAACAATGATATGTCAATAGGAAAATAAAATGAAGAATAATAAATTACTATAAACTGGTTAAAGTGCCAATCTAAAAAGATGCGTTTTCAATAGCATTTTAAAAGTGTTAAGCGACTCAGCTTCTCTAATGCATTCTGGCAGTGTGTTCAACAGTTTTGAAGCATAATAGCTAAAAGCTGCCTCACCACTTGATTAATGTTTCACCTTTGGAATACACAGAAGTGTAGCATTGGTAAATCGCAGAGTATAAAAGGTAAGAAGGTCCGTAATGTATGAAGGTGCTAGTCCATTTAGTGCTTTATAAGTAAATACAAGGATGATAAAATCTATTCTAAAAGATACATTTAGCCATTGGAGGTTATACAGGACTGGTGTGATATTTGTTAACATTGTAGTAACAGTTTACTTTACTACTGAAGTACAAATTATGAACAAATCATGAACAAATGTAGTTGCTACTTGAAATAAAAGATGCAATCAGTATTTCACTTGCGTTATTATTCCTTATTATTACTTATTCCTTCAGTAATTCACAAAGGCTTACAAAATTAGACATAGTAACAAATCTAGTCCCTGCTGAAGGCTGGAGCAGTGGCTCTGAGGCTGGGGATCTGTGATTCACCACTGTATGGACCTTAACCTGCAATCGCTTTGCCTTGACTATGACATTAATCAACATCCAGCCCTGCAAGCTGGTCCGCCAACTTACAAGGTAAAATTTGGGGGTTGGTGGCAGGATTGGGACTCCAGCCACTGGGAAAAACACCCATACTGGTCTGTTTGGACTGGTGAGGTGCTGAAGTATCACATGCCACATGGCTGTACTCAGGTTCTCATCCCTGAGGCGGTTTGTCGTGTGGAGGGTGCGGCAACACGCTGTGATCAGCATGGGCTCCTTACCTCTGTACCTGTTCAGATGTGATGGGTCACAACTCATTAACATGACATCAGTATGTAACTAAGAGTTTGTGGCTAATTAATACATAAGTAATAGTATAGCACTCCATCCTTTGATGTTTATATTTTTCTTTGAAGTGGTATAATTATATTCACTTTTTTGGTAGACAGAACCAAGCAGAACTTAGGAAATGTCTATATTATGTTTCACATGTAAGCAGTAGGTCATGGATGCAGCGTTGTAACTCATTGTCAGTAAATTGATTGTTTGCATAAGAAAAAAAGATGTGATTTTCATGCACATGCGTTACCATTAATTAGGTGACTCACAGTCCAACCTAAAATAACAACCAAGAATGTCAGAAATACAGCCTTACTGTATCTCATCCAAACAAACTACCCCTAATACATGCATGTATTAATCATGATTGATACAATTTTATTCACCTTGTAATATTTTATTATAAAGAACCAGATATCCTTCGCTTTGGAACCACAAACTCAGCTGGTAAAGAAGCTGCTTAGTGTTTGGATTTGAGCATTTCCTAAAAAAAAAGTAATCTCTGTTCATCATGGAATGTAAATAAATGAGGAATATAAACAGAAATGATGATGAAGTGTAACTTGTAAGCCAAGATGTTATGTGCTAAAAAAGCAAAGGCCACACAAGAATATTCTTAGCTGACATAACTTCAGGACCGGACACCATGCTCTATAAAGCCCTTTGCTGTTTTCTGAGCCTCAGAGTCTCTCTCACCCAAGCCGGGAAGCTGCTGACCCAACAGGACACTTGGTAGCAGGTTCTTCTCCCAGAGAGCCCCAGGCAATCCAAATCCATTTCACTTTGAAAGGTGAATGACAGGTTATTTGTGGAGGCCTATCTGATACCTCCCATGCAACCACGGATCTCTTCTCTCACTAGAACCCAGCCCTGTCTCCAGGGTAAAAGGGGAATGTTCTGTATAGCCAGGACAAAGACAAAGTGATAGACATAGGGAACTTCGGTAGAACATCGAACGAGGTAATGAATACGCACTACAAATCAGGAATGTAGTGTTCATGAAAAAGTCAAATACTGCCAGAAAAACTAATCTAATTTTACCACTAATTGTTACTAATATAAACACACCGAAGGATTGCATTATTCCAAGGGTGGTCTGCAGCGGTGGTGATCCCATGACAAATGTTTATGCTTTCAAAATGAACCAAACAGTAGGCTGAGTGAGCTTGCACCAACCTCAGGTTGACATCAATTCCAGGAAATCCATTCCATGAAATTTCCAGGGTTGAAAATCCAATTATAGTTAATAAAAGTGGGCTTCCAAACGTTTAGTCAAAATATTTTCACGTTGACTTAGCGGTAAATATACTGATATACTGTTTGACGTGAAAATATATGCAAAAAAAAAAAATGAATACGAGTGCATTTTGCAGTTTTGCATTAGAAATATATGTAAATATAAAGTATATGCTGATTTTTTTTAAAAAAAAAAAAAAAACAATCTATATTTTACATTTACATTTGCCTAAAATCCCCCAAAATGGTCCGGCATCCTGTACAGGCTGTCCCCTGCTGTGTCCCTCCTGGTAGGGCCCCCAGCTCACCACAGCCCTGTACAGGCTGTCCCCTGCTGTGTCCCTCCTGGTAGGGCCCCCAGCTCACCACAGCCCTGGCTGTCCCCTGCTGTGTCCCACCCATTGCCATTTAGCATGTTACCTGCACAATTGTCACGTGATAATTATTCTTCATGTGTAACTCATTTACAGGCATCACGCATCGTTCTTTCACAGAATCTCTATTTGAATTTTTTTTTCTATTTGTAACTGTCTCATAATATTGTCAAACCTAAGTGAAGAAAGAAAAAAACATTGTGTTGATGTTGAGCCAACTTTGTAAGTGTGCCTCGAGAATGCAGCAAGCACTAACATGGCCGGATTTGAAGGGGCAAACCAATGATAGATAATGACAAGGGGAGGCTGCAGAGAATTCCAGAAGGAGTCAGCCACAACATACCATGTCTTCGTTACTTTCAATTTTTCTGTTCAGAGATTCAGTAAGAAATCTGAACGCTTGACAGCAGAGCTCATACAGTACCGTGCATCAACTACTGGCTGCTCTAACCCTGCCACTTATAATTTGCATACTTTGAAAGAGATTGATGCCTTGCTTAACTCACCTTGGGCTCTACAAGTTTCAATGTGTACCTTTTAGGTCCTGTAATGCACTAATCACATACCAGAGGATTCTGCTGTTGTGCCAAGGCAGAAAAGAAATTCTACATTCTTAATTTTCCAAGGTGATGTGATCCCCAGTGTCCACGGTTTATTTGTGCTACTGTATCAATTTGCAGACCCTGGTGGTGAAAAAAGGTGAGATGTCTGGGTCATGTAACTTTATGCCCCACGAGTCTGCAGTATTCCATTTAATCAATGGTTTAAGTAGGGATTTCTGGAAAGCCATATTTAATACAAGACTTTTCTCAAGATGTTCTTCCTAGTCATTACATTAGTGACACGGGTTATCCAAATGCCAGACATAAGTAATTTAATAAATCACTTAAATATAAACAGTTCATTAACTACAGAACCTATTTCAGTACTTTAACACTAAACACAGACAAATATGATTATTAGGGATAAACCATGACGAGGTGTGCGGTTATGTAAGGTGGTCCACCTCAAAGCAGAGTGCCCCTAACCAAGATGCACAATAAAACGCATTAATGTAGAACTGTTAGGCTGCCTGAACTGCCTGTGCAGTTACACGAAAATAATCAACATCCACATGACATCTCTGGGCCAATGAGAAAATAGAACATTATAATAAAGTGAATACATACCCTAATATCAGATCTACCCCTTCCTTCTTCTGGAATGAACGCTGAATGTTTTTCTATCGGGTGGCTAATATTACAAAGCAGCTCATGTTCAGAGAATCAGCCCTTCCACTGCGGCAGGGCTTTTTGCCCTTGCAATCCGTTTGCTGACGTGTTCTGCTGGTCGCTCTATAGCTTCCCAAGACCATGACTAACCTTCCAAGCAGGATCTTCTAACTAGTGTGGGAAGGATTCTCACGGAAAATCAGTTTGGCAGCACCTGCGGTTGTTTCCCTCTCATAAGTCTTCTGTAGCCTTGACAGCCGGCTAGAAGATGTATTTTCTGTAATAGAGGAAGACACTATTTGATGAAAATGGTGACACAAATTCCCGCATCAACCACTTAGAAACCTGCCTCTCCCACTTCCGTTTTCATTCTATCAGTTATCATGTGCACAGAACTCCAACCCTCTCTTAGCTTTTCTAATCACACTGTTATGGCAACATAAGATTTCCAGTGGCATGTTCCAGTGGCATGTTCCAGTGGAGTATCAAAAAGAGTTTGTCTTAAATGGAAACCTTACAAAAAATCTGGGACATAATAAATGTAATTCATAATATCTTTAAGTGCAAATAAGCCTATATAGACATTTGTATGTGTTAAATGTAAATTATGTGAAGAAATGTTAAAAGAGATATCATCAGTGACAGATAACTTGCCTAACCTGAATGAACCATTCCAGGTTGACATGTTAAAGACATTAAATTTTATGTTATTTACAACGTGTCCCATGTGACTGAGGTTTTTTGTAGCAGCTATGCTTTTACCCAGCTGTGGTTTCCTCCAGGACGTACCTCCGGGGGAATTGTTCTAATACTCGCTGAAAGTGAGCACCGTGCAGAATGAAGAATCAGGCTTATAACACAGTCTGCTTTCGGACAGGGTGTAAAGTTAAACGAAAATTATTGGTGTGCAAATGTAACTAGGAAGATGAGTGTTGCGAGGGAAAAACGGCCCATTATGACAACAAAGAGACATAGTTAAACATTTTATAGGCATCCTAAAATCATCATCAGATTATTTTTTATTTTTATAGTGCATTATTTGCACTATATCAAAGACTACAATTTGTAAGTTCAGTCAATAAGCCCATCACATCATGTCGTCGCTGTCCGATGAATACTGTGCATAGATTTTTTACTATAGATGTAATATGCCCATTCTCTGCCCACTGATGTTGTTCAATTGTAATTAACCAATGAAGTGATGCCTTATGAAGCCATCTATTTAAGTAGCATTTATGTTTGTATTACTTAACATTTCAATTCAAGATAGTGTAATTTTATGGATTATTTCATAATGCTATTGTTTCATAATTTTGACAACTTAACGTTGATAGCTAGTTAGCTCGTAAACTAACATCATTGTCATTTGTGACTTTAATGGGAGATTAGTTTGTGTCTTGTTGACAGTGATGTATTTGCCTCGCTGGCAGAAATCCACATAAGTCCATTTAAAACGTGAAACCGTTCACTGTTGATTCTGTAACAATAGGCCTCTATTTGTAGTGCTAAGGGTATTTCATTATGTTGATTTAGGTTTATTTTGTAAAGTAGCTTCTGAGAAAATGTGTTTTTTCATGCTCCTGACATCCTGCATTTTTGGAGATACATGTTTTTCATCAGGCAATGACGAAATTATCTTCCCACTGCTTTTCCTAGTAAGAGTCACAATGGCAACATGCACAGCAGGTCAGACTTTCATGGTCATGGCTTATTTTCTAAATGTTCTTAAGTCAAATAAGAGATATAATCTTTTTAGCCCATACTAGATCTTTGTCCAGTAGCATATGCCCACAACGGCTCTTTTGGGTGACATCCAGACGCCACTTTTATAAGATGCCCAAACCACCCCAATTCACTCTTCTCAATATGAAGGAAACAGCTTCTCTATTTTGATCTCTTCAGGTCCCTCTGGTTCCCCAAACTTCCCACCCCATCATGGAGAGTGAGACCAGCAGCCCTGTACAGATGTCTCATTTTGGCTGCTTTAATTTGCAGCCTTGTTCTTCTACTAATCACCCACAGTTCATAACCACAGGATAAGATCAGAATGATGAATTGACCAGCAAACCACGAGTCTCCTCTGACCACTCACCCAACCAAAACACCCATCAATCGCATGTTCCCTCTTGTCATCACTGGTGAATGAGAACCCAAGGTACTCAAAGCCCTTTACAAAGGGAAGACTCTCCTCCTCACCTGAAAAGAGAAACCCACTCATACCAGATGCCCTTCTGGAGTGGAAACAACAGGCACCTATGCCAGAGCCAAAGACCCATTTCAAATGCCTTTGATTCTGAACAACGGGTGAGGACACAGCTTCCTGCATTCTTACAAGGACCAAATAGCACACAGTCACGGTCCCAGTGTCACATATTCCTGCAGCACTTCCCACAGTATGTGAATGGATGTGCAATCACATGGGCACATGTAGACTGTCTTAGCTTATTCCCACAAACCCTAATACAGCTGTGTGATACAGAAGTTGCTTCCCTGTTCCAGGGTCAGGCCAGAATCACAGATTCAACCTTCCTTGGTTTAACCATCTGATATCCTGGCACAGGGTTTCCCAGCGGGACTGAGATATATTTTCCTGAATTTGGAACACGCCACCTGGTCCAATTTTTTTTTTTTTTTAAAGGGACCCCTACCTACTGACTAGTACCGAAATAATTCATCCATCATCTTCTAAGCATCACAATTCAGTTGCATTGATCTGCCAAAAGCTTCTATCCACTATTCTATCCACTATTCCTCAATATCCCTAGAGCTGGTAAGCACTTCCTCACCCTGGCTGAATGCATCCACAGCAAAGTCCAACCTCCCTCATCCAAGGCATTGAACAGTTTCTGTCTTAGGGGTTTCCACATAGGCTCTCTCCATGGCCTCTTTGACCTCCCCCCAAGCACAAGTTTTTGTCTCTGTGATAGTGTTTGCTTCTGCTGTTTTGGTTTGTCAGTACCTATCTCAGCTATCTCAGGAGACCCCCATTCTTTCTACAGTCAGGCAGAGGTGTCCACCAGTAGATCCTAAGGATACTATCACGATCAAGTGCCTTCTGGCCATAGCTTTTTGCAAGAGTACTGCCAAACCTTCTTGCCAAGCACAATATGGTGTTTGCACAAGTTAAATGCCTCATACCTGCTTCTGTGGTTTTTTGTATGATTAAATGTGAAATATTTGACTGTTAATTATGGATCATATGACTGGTATGAGGGGCGGCACGGTGGTGTTGGTAAGCGCTGCCACCTCAACCCTCTAGGACCAGCGTTTGAGTGTCCGTCAGAGTTCCATGTGTGTAAACCCTCTGGGACCAGCGTTTCAGTGTCCGTCAGAGTTCCAAGTGTTTAAACCCTCTGGGACCAGCGTTTCAGTGTCCGTCAGAGTTCCAAGTGTTTAAACCCTCTGGGACCAGCGTTTGAGTGTCCGTCAGAGTTCCATGTGTGTAAACCCTCTGGGACCAGTGTTTGAGTGTCCATCAGAGTTCCATGTGTGTAAACCCTCTGGGACCAGCGTTTGAGTGTCCGTCAGAGTTCCATGTGTGTAAACCCTCTGGGACCAGTGTTTGAGTGTCCATCAGAGTTCCATGTGTGTAAACCCTCTGGGACCAGCGTTTGAGTGTCCGTCAGAGTTCCATGTGTGTAAACCCTCTGGGACCAGCGTTTGAGTGTCCGTCAGAGTTCCATGTGTGTAAAGTTTGCATGTCATCACAGAGTTTCTACAAGTACTCGTCTACCATTCCCCCTCCCCCCGGTCCAAAAAAATGCTGAGGGTACTGAGTTATCAAACTGTGACTAGAATGTGAGTGTGGCCTGCAATGGGTTGCCACCCCATCCTGGGTTGTTCCCTGTCTATAGGCTGCAGACCCCCCATGACCCTGAACAGGACTAGCAGTTACAGAAGTCTGGCTCCTCCCAATATTTCTTCCTTCTAGAGAGTTTTTCTTTGCCACTGTCGCCCTCTGGCTTGCTCTCTGTGAGCTTTGGGTGGGGATGCTGTAAAGAGCTTTGAGACAATGTGAAAGTGCGCTTTACAAATTAAAATTAATTGAAGAAAAAATGGAGAGATGACTGCAATGTAACAGTATCCCACACATATTTTTTCCTGTGGTTGGTGAACCCAAAACCCTATCAGGTGGTCAAGAAGCATGAACACCCATTAAGACAATTATCACAATTATAAAATCTAAATATGGTGAATAAGTAGGACACTATTTTTTATTTGGTGGGAAGACCTATTTGTCATGGTGTCATGGTGGTCATGGTGGTGGTGGTGATCCGGAATGTTCCGCTACACTGTACTACAACACAGTGTACACACACCACCGTGTTGCACAGGACAGGCACAGTGTGTTGTATCTAGTATAATATTTTCATAGATGCAATCAGATGCTTCACTTCATAAAATTAGGCTTTCATTACAGGTTCCATTACCAGGCAATACTTATTAGAAAATTAGTATTACCAGGGCAATACTGAGGACAGTGGCCATGTTTGAAGGGGGAACTTCTCTTGCACTGAGGCTTCAGCCAGATGTTCCCAGCCAACCCTGACAACTTGTTAGGGTCCTCCTGGTCCATCTGGCCTCCTCCTGCTGCATTGAGTTCAGCTCAACAGTCCGGGCATCTCCATCATTCCCCACATGAACACTGAAGTCTCCCAGTAGGATTCACAGAGCCTGTACATGGTACCATTTGAGCACATCACCTACTTTCCGCAAGAAGGCTGGGTACTCTAAACTGTTGTTTGGAGCTACAGCCGTAGGTTTCTTCTTTACAATTCAAAGTTGAAAAAAGGCAACTTTTTTCCTCACCTTCCTTCTTCAGGGTTGTCACAAGTCTTTGCAGGTCGGTTGTTCCTTTTGGGTGACGTCTCTCCACGTTAGGATTGTCTCAATGATCAGAAGATCGCTAGTTTAAATCCTGTGGTCAGCAAAGTAGTCATATCTCCATTGGGCCCTTGAGCGAGGCCCTTAACTGGTAAATGGTTGACACTGTGCTGTGACCCCAAGCTTGATTCTCACCTACATATGTGTACAGCTTATACTGTATAGTACAAGAGCAAGATAGGACAGCAAAGGACTTGCACAAAGTATCATTTCATTTCTCTTGTTCACCATGAAAAACTCTGCCCAGCCATAAGGCGGTGCCTATGTAGCCGATAGTTCAGGTCTCCAACAATAGCTCAGATTCTTTCTCCACAAGAGTGTTACCGTTCCAACATTCCTAATTCCAATGTCAATTGCTGAGGTTTATCTCAACTGGGTCTTTCAGGATCAAACTGTTCCCCACCTGGCATTGCACCTGCAAATATATTTCATTGGGGGTCTTTGTTGGATGGGTCTTGTGGTTTATCTGGCCTCTTCCCACAAACCTGTTTTCCAAGGGGGATCTTACCAGCTCCAGATGGTGTAGCTCTGCGTTAAGGCGCACAGACTGCCCGACCACACAAAGGATTTTGTGGTCTCCATCCACAAGTTTAACCACGAACAATAAAAAAATCAAAACTATTCAAGTATTCCTGCATTATTCCTAATACAACAAAAGTGTTAATACAGTATATACCATGAACATATATATTATTTTAACTTAAACCACATTTCCAAAGTAGATATTTTGTTATTTTGGCCATATTTACGCCCATCCTTTTTCTGTTGATACAGCTGTTTTAGGTAGCCATAACTTTGACAAACAGCAAAAATTCCACTAAGGTTGTGGGGTAGACATAACCTGAATATAATGGAAACTTCTATGGAGAAAACAATAATTCTATTGCCCAGCTGTAATATCATAATTCACCTATTTCATAATACACCTATCCCCAACAGAGTTGTAGGGTTAAGATGGTCACAGGGTAAACAAATCATATCAACGTAACATAAAAAAACCTGCCAACAGTGGGTGGTGTTTGTTCCATGTACACGATGGAAATTTTTTCTTGTTCCATTCCCGTGTTTTTTCTTCAATAAAAATTTGATCATAAACACAAAAACGTGTCTCCCATGGTTTGTTTATAAAAGCACAAAGCCTAAAGAAGATAACCTCCACACATCTATCCATCCATTTTCAGAACACCTCTGCTGGTCAGTGTCATGGGGAGAAAAGAGCATGTTTATAAATAATAAAAAATCCAAACTTTGATTTGAAAAGAGGCCTGAAATCTACAGGGATACGAAGGATCAATAGGTTTTGATGAATGTCTGTTGTTTCAGAGAATCAGGAAGCCTCTTTTATTTTCATACAGCCATACCGTCTCGTTTGTATGACCTCTTGATGATTTTGGACATACTACAACAAATGGAGCTCAGGCTATAAACTCCCATCTCTTCACTAATGGCACTGGATTTCTACATAATGACAAGCCAATTTGTTTCTGTCAACAGCAATATCAAAGGTCACTTTAACCATTGTGGGCTTCCTGTGGGTCTCTGAAGACTGGATTTGGAAACACGTTTATAATGTATACTTAATGCAGTTTTGCTTTAAGATCAAAATTATGTAAATATCTGAAAATGAATGTGTGCATTTAATCCAAAAATAGACATTTTTCAGAGATTCCGATCATAATGGTATGTAATGTTCTAGTTGTTTTATTTGACTGCCGCTTTCAGGGCAGGTCGATTGTAGCATGCAAGGTGCGCAAAGAAAAGGGGGGAGGGTTACATAAGCAGTCGTGACCGAGGGCACAGCCCTCCCCCACCTGAAAAATGTTGTTAGTTATTTTTCCTGCAGAAAATAAGAAGTATGATGCTAGACCTGGCCTGGATTTTTCACTTGCACAGTCAGGACCATAAATATTTGGACAAAGACAAAGTTTTTCAATTTTTAAGTTTTGTACATCACCACAATAAATTTTAAAAGAAACAAGTCAGATGCAGTTGAAGTTCAGACTTTCAGCTTTAATTCAGGGTAGAACAAAAACATTGCATATAAAATGTGGAGAACTAAATTTTTCTACACAATCCCCTCCTTTCAGGGGCTCATAAGTAATTGGACAAATTAATATAACTGCAAATAAAATGTT
>JAODKF010000138.1:24851036-24872563 GCA_026779585.1 Mormyrus proboscirostris | reverse complement strand
TTCTCCTTTTTAATGCTCTGCCAGGCCTTTACTGCAGCAGCTTTCACTTGCTGTTAGTTTGAGGGTCTTTCTGTCTGTAGTTAGTCTTAGCAAGTGAAATGCCTGCTCAATGGGGCTGAGATCAGGTGACTGACTTGGTCATTTGGGAATATTCCACTTCTTTGCTTTATTAAAGTCCTGGGTGGCTTTTGCTGTGTGTTTTGGGTCATTGTCCATCTGAATTATGAAACGCCACCTAATCGATTTGGCTGCATTTGTCTGGATTTGAGCAGACATGATGTCTTTGAACACCTCAGCATTCATTTGGCTGCTTCCATCCTGTGTGACATCATCCAGAAATACTAAAGACCCAGTGCCACTAGCAGCCATGCGCGCCCAAGCCATCACACTGCCTCCACCACGTTTTACAGGTGATGCAGTGTTCTTTCGATCGTAAGCTGTTCCAGCCCATACTTTTTTCTTTCCATCATTCTGATTCAGGTTGATCTTGGTTTCATCTGTCCAAAGAATGCTGCTCCAGAGCTGTGCTGGGTCTTTTAGATGTTTAGATTAGTAAGGAGAATAATTATATGCTGCTGTAAAGACCAATCTAGCCTTCCTATTCTTAAGGCTTATGAGTGGCTTGCATCTTGCAGTGAACCCTCTGTATTTGCTTTCATGCAGTCTTCTCTTTATGGTAGACTTGGATATTGATGCGCCTCCCTCCTGGAGAGTGTTGTTCACTGGGCTGGCTGTTACGAAGTGGTTTCTCTCCACCATGGAAATGATTCTGCGATCATCCACCACTGTTGTTGTCCGTGGACGTCCAGGTTCAGCAATGCTTTCTTTCCTTCTCAGGATGTACTAAACTGTGGATTTTGCCACTGTTAATGTTGTGGCAATTTCTTAAATAGTTTTTTTCTGTCTTCGCAGCCTAAGGATGACCTGCTTCACCTGCATACTGAGTTCCTTTGACTGCATGTTGTATGTTCACACCTTAATCTTCCAAATGTAAACAAGACACCTCAAATCAACTCCAGACCTTTTATCTGCTTAATTGATAATGAAAGAATGAAGGAATTGCCCACACCTGACCATGAAATAGCTATTAAGTGAATTGTCCATTTACTTTTGGCCCCTTTAAAAAGAGGGTGGCACATGTTAACAAGCTGAAACTCCTAAACCCTTCATCCAGTTTGAATGCTGATACCCTAAAATGAAATCTGAGAGTCTGCACTTTATGTCCATGCCCATTGTATAACTTCAATTGGAATATAATTCAGTAAACAGGTAAAATAGTAAAACTTGTGTCAGTGTCCAAATATTTATGGTCCTGACTGTATGTCAAGGAAGCTGCTGGCAGGCCGATATTAAAGTACACCTGGGCACACTCCGCATTATGTGGATCCCATGGTGTTTTTAAGGCTGAGTTGTGATGCTTTTATCCTGACAGCTTTACAAGAACCTGAAGGAAAGACAATAAAACATAAGTGTACTATGATTATGTCAGATACTGTAGATCACTACAGCCAAAAGCAGAAGCAAATGAAAAATACCAATACTGCGGTATTATATTTATAGAGGGTGCAATGTTATGCCCAATTTGTAGATTTTGAAGATAAGTAACTTTTTAGGGAATCTTTTATGTTATGTGACTAGTGCCTTTATATATGCTGCTATCATTTTAAATACATACCTTCTCCATTTTAACATCTTCCAAAATACCGACAATCTCAAGAACAAATCACACATCATCATGTATCAACAAAGCAAAGAGGAACCATATACGGACATTGCAGCTGTCTGCATTCCAAACTATGTCTGTTTCTACCTTTGTGCAATGTGTGCAAAACTGAACAAAGATGAGAACAAAAACAGATACACCTGCCAAGACAAAAAGACAGAAGGTCACAAGTTCATATACCTGTAGGCCTCCCCTTTGTGTCCCTGACTGCAAAGGACAAATGTCTGCTCCAGAGGGGCTGTCATTTCACTTGTCATTACTTCTAGGAAATAGAGACCCTGCCACAAAGCCGTTTCATATGATTCTGTATGTGTTCCTCATACTGATTCAGAATTGTCTTTGTTGAACCTCAATGCATGTAAATAATATGTGGAACTTGTCATGAAGGTTTTACTTTCCGATAGCATGCCAAACTGCAAATATGCTGTTTAATGCAAGGAAATAACAGGAAGAGACTTTCAACTAACAGCAAAAATCAAAACTGTATTACAAAAGTGTTTTAATAGATATTTGTCCAGTAGGACCCAAATGTTGTTAGCATAAAATTATAAATGTACTTAATATTCCTTTCAATCCATATGCACAGTGTCATTTAATAAATTACATTCCAATACTTTTAAATTAACTTGTGCTTTTAAATTTAGCAGTCATTTGTGAATTTTCTTGCCTTAAGATGATTTCATTTTTATTTGATGGAATATGGATTCTATGGCCAGAAAATAGTAAAATTTTAGGAATTTATAGTATGTATGAGCCAGAATACTTTATAGTATTCTGTATAGTATATAGTATATAGTATATAGTATAGTACTATAACCTTCATTACGTTGCTAATGACACTTGGTCATAGGGCTATTTATTTGCTCCAGGTGTACTCATGATAGGAAAAGAACATCTTCTTTAATTGATTTTTCTGTGACTAAACGGAACAATTTGTGCTTTATTTCCACCATAGAGCCATCAATCTATTGAGAGTATGCATGCAGGAAGGGGTCATAGCTGTCCCTTGGGTTTCGACTCTTTTATTTATGGAATTTGAAACAAATGAGGGGTGGAAAAGGGTGCAATGACTCCCCTGTGTTCATCACACTGAATGCTGCAAGTGCCCATTTACTCACTGAATTCCTCTAACATTCACCATTCATGACTCATCTGGGAATCTCAAGAGGTTCAGTTACAGTTCGCATATATTTCCCATATATTTCTCTGCAACTGACTTTCTACTCATGGTGTTAGAAATACTCAACCCTCCTGCCTGGTAAGAGCACCGCAAATCTAATTAGAAGACGATAGCCTCTCGAGCAATAGACAGCCAATAGCATGATAACCCAGGAGGTTGCAAGGTCAAGTTCCTGGACCTTCAGGGCACAGTGTGGGACCGAGGATCAGGATCTTTATCTTAACATAATGCAGGCATTGCTACATATTTCCTTGAAGTGATGCGTTTATGTAATTTGCATGTTCTCCCCATTTTGTGCTGCTTCCCCCAGGATGTTACAGCTTCCTTCTGCAGTCCAAAACATGCATTTTGAATAACTGGTGTCGCTAAAAATTGCCCATGGTCTCTCAATGTGGGTAAGAGTGTGTGCATATATTCTTCTTATTATTAGTAGTATTATTATCATTATTATTATTATTATTATTATTATTGTTGTTGTTGTTGTTGTTGTTGTGATTATTATTAGCAGTAGTATTACTGCACTTGCATTTTCATCTGTGCCTCTCATCCAGATTCCGTCTCATTCATGCGTTCTCCACTTCCAACCCGCTGATAGGTCATCCCGCTCTTCCACAGCTGACTAAAAATTCTGAGGATGTCCCAGCTGGGTAGCAGTTAGTCACTGACACCTGGCTATATCTCACTGCCTTCCCCCTCCTCTCCATCTACAGAAATAGGCTGCAGGTGGTGTGACGATTGTAGCTGAACATTCAAAGCAAATGTGTTTTAAAGGCAACAGGCAAAGGCAGTAAACTGTAATTATCTTTACTCATTGGATCATATTTATAACATTACCTCATGTCACTGAAATGCAGGTGTCCGTACTCCGGTAAAATACATGCAACCTTAAACACGCAAAGCAAAGAACAGAGAAACTTCCTACACACATTTTCTATTATAATGAACAGACATTCCCTGTCTCTTCACTCGGCAATTATTGTACCAAGAAATAACAGAATACAGCTCAGTAAAATAGCACAGAAGATTCCTACACACCTACAACAACTTTGCTTGTTATCAGTGTAGCCTTGTTCCCTGGAATCCCCCCCCCCCCATCAATCTGCCCTGTTTGTAAAAGTGACCAGGGACAGTGTGACCCCACCCACACTTGACCACATGTGTTAATCTATGTGAAATAAGTGGCAATAGTCCAGACAGTGCGATCCCCTGTTCCCTTAAACACCATTTTCAGTAAAGAGCAATCAAGTGATTATTTTAGAAAGCACTCCATCCATCCATCCATCCATCCATCCATCCATGTTCAGTAACTGCTTGTCCTATTCAGAGTCGCATGGGGTCCGGAGCCCATCCCGGAGGCTACAGGCGAAAGGCAGGGAACAGCCCAGGATGGGGCACCAGCCCTCAGCAGGCACACTCACTCACCTTTCTTTAGAAAACACTCCAGCCTTGCAAATCTTATCCAGCTTGATTTACACTAGTGGTCAAAATTTTTAGAATACTCCGATTTTTCTGAGTTTATTGAAATTTAAGCAGTTTAAGTCCAGTGAATGATCTGAAAACTGTCTGGGATGCTCTCGGCAAAGCATCTGTGGGTAACCATTTCTAGGCAGGATATTATTACATTATATATTTGCTCAGGGCATTATCCGGAGACTTTAATGCACCTCTGCTTTTGTTATGGAGTAGTTCAGATTATAACGGTCATCCCCTGATGGGATTTTAGTTTGACGGTGTTCTGTACTGCCCTGCAGGCTTCGCCTACATCCATCACTGACGCCTTACCAGGTTCTGTCTTCTGTTCCTCCACAGTTGAAAGGAGGCAAACAAACTCTTTGGGCATCCATAAGGTCATTCATCCATAAGATGAAAATGAAGAAATTGAGATAAAACATTCTTTAGATTGGTGCCCTTCTCGGGATCGTAATGCATGAAACGTACATGAAAAGTGCTTTATTAAATAACGTCTTCTTTCCAGAAGCCTGGACTTTTTGCCTTTCTTGACTCTGTTTTTCTGCACTGTGTTTCACTCTTTATTCATGGTCCATCGGACTCCCCAGTCTGCCTCTACCTGTATAGTGATTCTAGCTACCACTGTTGTATGCAGCATTGCCTGTCTGGGCTCAAATAAAAGCCAGTTGCTCACACCTCATCTATATTTCCGTAAATCTGTGCCAGTGGCACGTCGAATGCAGTAACACAGTGTTACCGTCTACGCTGCTTGGCCGTGGTCTGCACCACTTTACCATTCATCGCTTTTAACATTAATGATAGGAGACGTCCCACTTTTCGCAACTTGAACATCATGAGAATCACTCAGCTACAGCTATTCGAGCCACAGGGTGGGGAGCAATGAAAACAAGCCGAATACTTGGAGCTGTTGATCCTAGAAGGATGAGCTCTTATAAGAAATAATATTGATTTTCAGTGTATTTGTATAAGCTTTATAGGAGTTCTCCAGCATCAGCAGCACAAAGAAAATTGGGGTTCCGCATATTAGACTTATTGTATCCCATGCACAGCACCAACCAAGACACAAGACAAAGTCACGGTCAGTAAACAATAAGACAGGCTACACAAAGAGTACGGCTTACAGTTCTGACAAAACCAACAGTAACATGATTAAGTTTGTGGGAAAATTCCCCTGCCAGCTTTCAATGGCTAAAGGTGATGTGATATTAGAAGCTGTTAACATAGCGAACAAGTGCTATGGGAGATTAAATAAAAACAGACTGCATACTGTACTCTTTTCACAGTAAAACAAAAAAAGAAAGGAAAGTCATCCTCATCATATAGCCAGTAGTTCCTGGGTGTTTCTGTATGTGCGTATGTGTTGATGTTATGCTCATCTCCCGTCTCCCGGTGAGGGTCACGCTACCACACGTGCTGGGATTGAGTAACAACGTTTGCTGTCAATGTAATTGTGGGTTGGCAAAAAAAAGCTCATAAAATTTGTCAGTATGGTAGACAAAACTAGACCAAACAGACATAACATGTGCTGCATGATATTGCAGATTAATATTCCTTTCAGAGGGGACACTTCAAGTATGATTACATTAGAGACCCTGAGATGGCACTCACCTGATGTGTGTTGTTTACAACTGTAGTTTTACCTTGTAATTTGCTCAGCATAAGTCTGCCAGATTTTAAAGTCCCCATAACGTGATAAATATCCGTTTTATTTCCCTTATGGGGACCGGTTTCCTGGTCCCCATAAGGGAAAACTCTATTTTATAAAAATCGGTTTAATGCCTCTATTTAATGTCTTTAGATCCTTGATTTTAGATCAAATTTATGGCTACCGTCTTCTAATTAGATTTGTGGTGCTCCTACCAGGCAGGAGGGTTGAAAAAACTAAAAATGCAAAAACTATGCCTTATTTTGTTTGGTTACTTATGGTTATGGTTAGGGCTGGGTAGGGCTTAAGGTTGTCATAGTTAGCGTTAGCATTTTTCCCATCGAAATGAATGAGCGGTCCCCATAAGGATATGTTTACCCTACATGTGCGTATGTGTGTGTGTACCACAGTCTGGGGCTCCCTGGCTCCAGTCCCCTGGCAACTCTCTCCAGGATAAGCATTTACAAGATGGATGGTGGAATGGATGGATAGTGAAGATTGCCTTGCATTTCTGATGAAGAGTCTTATTTATCATCTAGACTAAAGACAAGCTGAGGCATGACTCAACAAGCTAATGGCTGTGTTAAAAAAACAACTCTATTTAATGTCTTTAGATCCTTGATTCTAGATCAAATTTATGGCTAATAACCACAATCGGCTCATTTGGTGGTTACTGAAACATTAGTTAAGTGTTACAGAAGATTACATGGAATGCAGCATGTATAGCAGATCTTGCTTTTGTCCATCTACATCCTCCAGGGACCTGCAGTTTATAGCCTTTAAACTTTTTCAAATGAATATTAAGGTGCAGATATGGCCATATGTTTATTAACCAAAATATTACACCAGAGGGTGGTACACGGATGGAATTTGATATTTTGTCATAGGAATTCATGTTTTTCTTTGATAAAACAGCTATACAGCTAAGAATACTTTAAATGCAATTTGTGTGATATTCAATTAGCAGTTTTTAATTATTTTATGAAAGTTTTAATTTACATAAATTTTAATCGAAGGGAAACATATATAGAAGATGCAGCAAACTTATGAAGCACAGCCAGAAAAAAAATTATCTTGTGTGCATATTGCCCATAGTAAGCTGCGGCCTTTCTCATTCTGCATTTCAATGCACTGGTGGACAAATCAATTCACAGGTTCTATTCTCCCTGCAGTTGCTTTTCTTGTACATAATTCACTTTATAATATTTTTGCCCCCAGGTCACAGAGGAATCACAGACCGTGGGAAAGACCAGACAGTCATTCTGATCACAGCCCGTAAAACAGTCAAAGCATAAGGGGGACATTATCGTCCACCTTTTCATCTTGTACTGATGCCAAGACAATCTTTTCAAAACCCTCTGAACTGCGTTATGAAAATGTGTCCATTTAAGCAATGTAAGAGGTTCATACGTTGCAGGTGATTTATGGTTTTATGGCATGAACGTGCAGATAGCATTTAGAGGCTCCCAAACTGTCATTGCATTATACAAGACATACCCTATTATGTTTAGACTTACGAATCTTATGCTACCATAAAACTTCATGAAAGAGTCCAATTTTCCTATTCAAGTTGAATCTACGTTCATGGTTGAAAAGGCTCTATACTGTAGAAAATGAATAAAATATGTGAGAGAGAAAGGATTCAGCTGGGGCATGTAAAAATGTTAGCACACACAAAACACACCACCTAATCGGACAGCGCACCTCCAGAACCACTCAAATGTATTTGTATGTGTGTTTTGTAAAAAAAAAAAAACCCTGAAATCAGTTGGTAACTGTTTGCGCCCTGGCCTCTGCAGAGTAGCTGCATACAGGTATGGGTGGGTCCTTGAGCTTGGCCCCTAACCCCCCCAGCTCCCAGGATGCTGCAAGTCGGCTGCCTTTTTGCTGTGACTCCCAAGGTGCTGCATGTCTCATGGAGCAAAGTGGGGGGGGGAGAGAAGAAGTATCACCATTCTGTTCTAAATCCAGCTACTCATTTTACAATCCTCTCTTTTATTTAAAAAAATATGAGTCATCAAAACAGAGATAACCAGCATTGCCAAAGTTCACCTAATCTTGGTGTTTCTCTGCCTTATTGTTCTATTACCAACAGAATTACAAGTTTATGTTGGAAAGTGAAAGGATTTATGTGCTGGTTATTTGAAGTCATTAAAAAGTTTATAAATCTTACCGTAACGTTACTTGAGGGGACATGAATGATGTAGTAGTGCATGCTGACTTAATGCATTAATTAACCAGTAACTAAGTGTTTAAGTGCTGATCCCATGGTCATTCATCATTAATCAATCATAACAGTTCATGTATTTCATGGGGAAACATATATTAGTTCATGATTTGTTCTTGAATAGTAAATGTGTAATTTATGCCCCCTTGTTATGCTTTAATTGACTACTGCTATTTTCTTGTTTTCGTCCATGTTGTGCTCAGCAAACCCTCGGTGCAAAGGAAGCAGAAAAAATTCTATCCAGTCAACAGAGAACCAGTGAAACTTTGGTAGTGTAAATTCACATGTTGATCTTTATAGTACTATATTATTTTGTTTACATTTTTAAAAATATACTGCATTTGGTTGTTTTTCATATTTTTTTTCCTTTTTCCCATGTTGTAGTATTAGAAATGAAAACTACTTTATAGAACATTGTTACACATTAATCACAAAAATGTATTTTGAATCAGCATTTATTTGCTTTAAACCAGAATATGTTTTACCAATATAATTACATTATATTACAATTAATATAATGTGAAAAGTTTAAGTGGAGAATATAAACAACAAAATGAATCATGACTACATATTTGTTTTTAACCAGAATTAAAAAATAAGAAAAAGAAACATACGCAAGCACACAAAAAATCTTTTTCATTAAGAATCACTTTTGGTTTGAAGCCAGCAGACAATAGTGACACAGGTGATGCATGATAACACAACTATAATTATTTAGGACTGCAGGTACAGTCAGATCCTTATCCCCACTGACTCATAGAGACATCATCCCAGACTCTGTCATAACCTACTATGGCACGCAAATCCTTTCGTGCAAAGAGGTCATGTGACTATGTTCTACTACACTGTCAGTGGTGTCACAATAAACTGCTACTTTCCCTGAAGTGTTATTATTACTATCATAGAACAATAACCTAAGCAGCAATGGATTTCTTCTGGAAGTGGATTTGGAAATCTTGAAAAGATACCATATAAATGATTTCAAGGTTTCCAGAACATTGGACATTTATTATTTTAGCATTTTATCACTTAGTGTAAGCAGTAAACCAGGGACTGAATGAAGACTGTAAAATTTAATACATGCTGTAAAGCTGATTGATTGAATGCAGATTCTTCCAGAGACCTCTTCCACGTAACACAGACCTGTCCACGTTTCAGGGATGATAATTCTGCACTGCAGCAGACAGTGATGACACTTCTCCTTTATCTGTCTTGTATCACATTAACCTTGGGTCTTGTACTATGTGTATTCATCCACCTGTGTTTTACTGTCTCTATATGCTATATTGATTTGTTTTTACACAGAAATTGCGGCCTGTAATCACAAAGAGTTTTCCTCCAGGATCATAAAAGTTTTCTGATTTTGAATCTTGTGCTATCTTCAGAAGCCAGCATCACATCACCCACAGTGATGTGCACACTGATGTGTGCATAATTGCTCTGCTCTGCTCTAAAAAGTCACATCTTTCATGTCTGGAATCATGTACTGAGTAGCCATAATATTAAAACCACTGTCCAGTGAAATGAATAAGATTGATTATCTTGTTACCAGGGTACCTGTAAAGGGACCCAATACTGTATATAGTATGCAAGTGAACAGTCAGTTAAGTTGATGAATGGAAGCAGGAAAAATCATGATGATCTGAGACACTGACAAGGGCCAAACTGTGATGGTTAGATGCGTGGCTCAGAGTATTTCCAAAATGGCCACTCTTGTGAGATGTTCCCGGTATACAGTGGTCAGTACCTACCAAAAGGAGTCCAAGAAAGGCCGACTGGCAACGGGGTCATAAACAATCAAGGCTCATTGATGCACGTGAGGAGCAAAGGCTAACCCGTCCAGTCCGACCACACATGAAAGCTGAAAAAATGTAGTGCTGGTTCTTACAGAAAGGTGACAGAACACACAGTGTATTATGTGTGTGCATCATTTACCTGGGGGAGACATGGCACCAGGATGCACTACAAGCAGAAGGCAAGCTGCTGGAGGCAGGGTGATGCTCTGCACAGTATTCTGCGGGGACACCTTGGGTCCTGGCATTCATGAGGATGTTACTTGTACAAACCTGCCTAAACATTGCTGCAGACCAAATATCCCGCTTCATGACAGTGGTATTCCCTGATGGCAGTGGCCTCTTTCAGCGAGATAACGTGACCTGCCACACTGCAAAAAAATTGTTCAGGAATGGTTTGAGGAACATGAAAAATAGTTTGAGGCTTTGACTTGGCCTCCAAATTCTCCAGACCTCAATTCCAATCTGTGGGATGTGCTGAACAAACAAGTCTGATCCATGGAGGCCCCACCTCACAGCTTACAGGACTTAAAAGATCTGCTGCTAATGTCTCGGTGCCAGATACCACAGGACACCTTCAGAGGTCTTGTGGAGTCCATGCCTCAATGGGTCAGAGCTGTTTTGGCCGTTATGGCTGATCAATGTATGTTACAAGGTGAGCCCTTAAGATGGACCTGTGAGAATAGTGAGGGTTGCAATGTGCTGCTATTACATCATGCAGAAGTGTTTGTACAAAATTACACATAAAACATTGAAGTGACTTTTTAAAGTTCATCCATTCAGGACCAGATTCAGCAATATCCATCATCTTTTATAATCAAGTTCTATTATCTTACAGTACATTTTACTTATATAACAAATGCTTTTATCCAAAGAAATGTACATTTCAGAGAGTAGGGACAGGCAGTCCCTGGAGCACTGAGGTTAAGGACCTCGCTCAGGGGCCCTGACAGTGCAATGACACTGTCAGTTATAGGACGTCAAGCGGCACTCTACCCCACTGAGCCACACACTGCCCCCCCAAGTTCACAAACTCTCAACATTCAGTATGGTCACAATAGTGTTCTATATATTAATTAATATATATTGATCATGATAAACATGAACATTTAAAGGCAAATACAAGCCCAAGTTAGTTTTTAAAATTATCAGTACAGATTATCAGCTGCTCATAATCAAATAAAAAATTTTAAAAATAAATAGCTCCTTACCCATTCAGTAATCTTCAGTAATGCAGGACGATATGTTTTCTTGGACCATATCGCCACCTAGTGATGTTACATGCAGGGAAACTAAAATACAGTACAAATGATCTTTAGTCTGTATCTTAGACACAAAAATGAAGAATTTAACGCAGCAGCAGCAAGAAAACAAGCATTTGTATAATACTGATGTTTCAAGTACTCAAGCCTCAAAATAGGTTTTTTTATTGCATTTAAAAGCCTCAAAATAAACAGAACGTTGATACTTTATTGACCACCTCTCCACTGGGAAACTGTCTTTTCGCCTGTCCCAGTTTCAAACTGGTAACCTTCTGATCATGGATACTAACCAGCTGAGCCACAAACCAGATAAATCTGCCTTTCATAAACACCGATTCATCAAGCAATGGCTTATAGAATATATTGCTTATTGTAATTTGACAAGTAGAAAGTGTAATGAAATTCAATCTTCTCATATTCCTCTGTAGGACACACACACATAGAGGGGAAAATTAATCTTTGGGTCTGAATAGAGGGTGAGCCATTCATCTGACACACCTGAAGAGGTCTTTGGGGCTACAGGATTTGAACTGGCAGCCATCTGATCACAGAGACACTCCTCAGGCCCACAGGTGGCCACCGGGAGCATATGCTAAGCAGCATGGGGCTCAGGGCCGGGCTACACTCCGCATGGGACGCCAGTCTGTCATAGGGTACTTGCAACCTTACATTATGAGCCATTTAAAGGCACCAGTTAGTCTACTGCTTGTCTTTGGTCTGGCATCCAGAAGCCACCACAACATGTGGAGAATACGGCAAACTGCACAGACAGGGAGGTTACAGTGCTGCCCACTGAGCCAGTGAGTCGCTTATTCATCCATTAACAGTAATCAATTAAAATACACTGATCAGTTAAAACAGGCCTTCATATTCACAGTTTTATTCATTTTACTAAAGCACACAGAAAAACTGAAAAAACAGTCCAGAAGGCACAGGATGGTCTGACTCTGATATAGTGGGCATCCAACGAGGACTAACACAGAAATTGTTGGAGGTGAAGCGTTTTCAGCTGTCCCAAAAGTCCCAAAATCCCATCTCAAAGTATAAATTATGGCACAATTAAGAACTCCGTGGCATGTGGCTCATCTCGTTAGCATTTGCTTGATCGCTTTCATCTCCTCTTTGCTTAGGGGAGAGAGGTTGTATCCGGTTAGCTCAGGCTTTCCTGAAAAATAAAGGAAGAGTGACTTCAAATAATCATATTCAGGGGGGTGTTTCGTCTGCTCCGTGTGCAGAAGAAGAATAACAACACTGCTGATCTATCAGACAACACTAATGATCTACCAAACAACACTGCTGAAGCAAAAAATGCATAACATGAGACAAACTGGCCCTCACCTTGTAGCTCATTGAGACGGTTTACTTTTGCTTTCAGACGTTTACGGATGTCACTTATTTCTTTTTCCAGCTGCTCCTGGTCTGTTCAGGTATAGTAAACGAGAATAATTTAACCAGCACTGATTGAAAGCCTCAATGCTACAAAATGCAGATTTGCACTGTGGCGATTCCATGAATAACCGCATTACCTTTTTGGATCATCTCTCTCGTTGTCTTCTTTGGTAGTTTTATAAACATGTTCCCAAAGCAGACTTTAACTTTTTCTGTAAGCAAACAGGAAGGGACACATGAGGGGAAAATCTGGACCCAGAGAATAGAATGAGAAGAACTATTGTGATCCACTCCTTTGGACGTTTTAAATTCAGGATGTGTTTGTATTCAACATTATTTTTTTGCCTGGGTAGGGTTATCATTATTATGTGAAAATTTAAGTGATTTTGCATATGATTCAACAAATAACTAAACTAAAAAAAACACACTACGATATAAAATTACATCATTTACTATGCTAAAGATATACTGTGACAAGTGTCGATCTGGATGTCTGTATGGATTCAGTACTGCGAAACGAGTTTACAAGGATCTCGTGATTCTCAGTAGCAACTAACTGAATGCTGCACAAATATCTTTCCTTCGACAACACCGCTCCCGTGTCTTTTTAAAATATGGCTACATTTTAGTTGAGTACTTTACGCCATTACTTAGCAATAATGAGTAACAGATCTTGATTAATAACACTAAAACCCTAGTTTAGGTGACGAGTGTCGTGATGTTTACGATCAATCCATATTCTCACCGCTGCTTGTCTCCCCTTCATTCCGTAGCGCGCTGAGCGCCTCCCTGTTCCTGTTTCGCTTCACATCAAGATCTATTATCTGAAACATACCAAAAAAGAAATTTTCGGGGACACTTTTCAGACAATGCGGCCTATAATTTATTGCAAGTTGCATGCAACATGGCATGCAACTACTGTTGTTAGCATTCGGTGGTGGTATTAATCAAACAAAACTGTTTGGGCGGTGATGCTATTTGAACGCCCTTTTAGGATAACTTCACCTGATGTTTATCTGCAAGAACATCTTCTGCCGCTTCTTCCACTTCTGTCAAATACTTTAAGATTTGTTGCGATTTATCATCCATGAGAAACCTATTGTGTAACAGCTAAATATGTCCTCCTCTATCGGGGAAAACACTGACCTTGTAAACTCTGGTTCCAAGGTCTGTATTGCCTGCTGTTAGAGAATATGGTTACGTAGGTATCGTCTGCAGATCTTAACCTCTAAATTATCCTTCACTATAAGCATGGCTGAAAACATTTATTTTCGCACCTGACACATTAGCATTGTGTAGCTTTGAGCTGCGCTGTAGATCATTGTGATAAATGATCTGTTTAAAATACAAGTGGATTGTGTATTATATATGGTTGCACTTCAAATGTGTTGGGCCCTTTAAGAAGGCGCACTCCCTTATGGGATACATGTAGCAGCAACGACTAGCTCGGTGTGCAATGTGTGTGAAATGTCGTGTTGTTGATACAAGCAGAGTTAATAAACACGTTCAGATGTCGAGGTCTTGGTATTAATTCCTGGGATACACAACATGCGCTATTTCTATAATGAGAAATTGAAAATGGCTCATCATTATAACTACATAATATAGAACAGGGCACTATAGCCTTGTTACGATTCTGAATCCCTTTATTGGTTTTAAATTTAGGAAACACTTCAAAATTCCTACAAACTATAAGACACTGAAAGGGCTGAAAAACCCAAACTGTGACCCACAGGCAAAAATTTAATAAAGAAATGCAACAAATGAGCTTCCTGAACACAGTACTTTTTCCATACAGTTGTAAAGTACACTCTTAATCTTCTTGATATATTTCTCTTGATAAATACTTAAAAATGCATAAACAAAAGTACATGAAGAGCCAAACAATGTTTCCAGTTCAGTAACTTTCAGTAAAAAAATCTTACCTGCCATGAATTTTTCATATAACCACGATTTTCCAATATTTTAGACTTCACAATTCATTTCATCCCTGATTATACTGTCATTTTGAATCGCACATAATTCAAGAATACAAAAAACTATTTTCATTGAAGGTACATTTTGCACCTTTTAATGTGTACGATTGCATGCTAGAACAATTTTTAAATTAAACAACTTACCGAAGTAAATATTATAAATAATTATACCTACAATGCATCTCAAACACATTGCTGTGCACATTCATCGTCTAAGAAAACACATGTAAACAGTACAAATGTATACAATTATAAAAAGCTTGCCTCAAAAGTATCTGTAGAAATGTATGTGAATATACATTAACTGTTTTCTAAAATATTGCATTTTATGTTCAGCAACCTTCTGTAATGAATAAACTATGGCCGTTCAAAGCCACCCACAAATCCATCGATCAGTTAGGGCAGAACATCCCAGGAGGTATGAGGCTGTCTCTCTCACAGACACACACACACACACAGACACACACACAGCCACAGACACACACACAGACAGACACACACACAGACATTCCAGATGTGCAGATGTGGTCTTTTTCTTAACTTAGCAATGCCAGCAGAAAAGTCAATCTGCAATTAAAGTAATTGGAGATACCTATAAAATCTAGAAGCTGTTTATAAAACTGCGGCTTAGGAAGTAACATTGTCTTCTAATTTTATTTTCATTAAATCTTTTACGGGTTCTTGTAAAGAAGGCTCAAAAGCATGACATACCCAGAATATATATTTCTACGGCCATTATAAAATACACAGAAATAAATCTCATTCCATGTCATGAACCAAAGAGGGCCCCCACAGTGCTCACCAGGCTATGTGGATGAATGGATGGATGGATGGATGGATGGATGAAGACATCTGTTATTTATAGTTTGTAACAAATTTAACTCGTTTCTGCTTTTCATTCATTTTGGCACCAGTACGCCCTTTGGACAAAATGTGGTCATCAGCTGTATGGACAGGACTTTTCTTCCAAACCTTTCCCACAGACACGGTCTCTCCTCTCTCTTTCCCAGCTCGTGGGCTCCCTCCCTTCACATTCACATAGGAAGCACCAGCCCCCTTAGTGAGGCCTTTCGGTCCATTGGTCCCAGCACACGACGGACCGACGGGAGCGCTGCATGCGTGCCTCTGACCGGCCGAGGGTTTCCGGATGTTCCCCGCGGCCTGCATGCGCCTCAGGTGGCTGACGCCCATCACCGGGCTGCCCGGATTGCGGATGCGGTCGGCACCACACGCTCTGCTCTCGCTGCTGCTCCTCCGTGGGGGGGCGCCGGCCCCCACCCGCCGCTCCAGAAGGGGACTGAGCCGGGAGTTATGCCGATACGTATAAAGGAGGCACGTCCCGTTGCAGAAGGGGTAGCGGATGCGGCAATGTGGGCAGACGCGAGCGGAGAGTAACCCAGAGGAGGGCTCAGCTAGCGATGAGAGGAAGGCGAGAGGGAAGGCACGCTGGCACTGACGGAGAGACTTGGGGGAGCTGAGGCTGGTGGGAGGGGCTGTATGTGGACGGGGGAGGGGCCGGCTAACAGACACAGGAGCGACAGGCTTGCCGTTCTCTTCCTGGATCGTCTGGATCTGAAGCCATTCCAGTTGCAAGAGACGCTCCAAGTACTTCTCCAAGTGACCTACTGGCCGGGGACGAGGAGCGCTCCTCCCCTCGGTGTTGAGAAAAACAGCCAGTTGCCAAAGGCTCCAGGTGTTGAAAGGGGGAGGCAGAAAGTCAGGATAGCTGTGGCTGCCATAGCTCAGGCCACGAGGCCCGGGGAAATGCGGCTGAAGGTCTCCGGGGCTGATCACCTCGGCCCTGAGGTTAAGCTGCGGGGGCGTGCAGGGTGAGGGGGGCACGGGGAGCCTCTCGGAGTCAGACAGATCACTGGCGCCGTCCGTGTCCGCCTCCTCCTGCTCCCGCAAACGCAGCGGTTCCAGGGCCAGCAGTGCCTGGTGCATGTCAGAACGGGGGGGCAGAGGGAGCGACAGGCCCTTCCTGCTCGGGCCCATCTGGCTCATGCTGCCTGAGTGCGGCACTGGCAGTGCCTCTCGTTTCCCCGCTCCCTCAACCTGAGAAGCCTTCTGACCCCAGGGAGTCCTGTGAAAGCAAGCCTGTGTGAGATTTACTTAGATAAAAATGTTCTGAGGGCAGAATGAAAATGATAGGTTATCGCTGAACCATTTGGGAATCTGAACCAATCAGCGCATAGAGGAGCTGGGTCCAAGACATCTGATTGGTTGGTGTTACTTCCTTTACTTGCTTGGATCCACCTCTACTACAATCTGATTGGTTATCTCTCTGAACTAATCATTTACATCCTGCCCTCAGAACATTTTTGTGTAAGTAAAACTCCCACTAGTGTGAAAGCAGATCATAGGGATCAGTCCAGCTAGAAAAGATAGGTTAGAGTAGAACAACAACACAGGAGCTCCAGGTGTCACTCACCCAAGCTGATTATTCCTTGCATCTGACACCCTGGGTTTCTCTGCTTTGATTCTGGTCCCTTTGCACTATCATCAAAGAAAGGAAAGGTTACTCAGGACAGGTCTTACACACTGTATCCAATCTCGGCAAAAGCTCACATTTCAATCATTTCCCCACATATCCATATAATACAATGTAGTTTTGATTAACAGAAATTGCAAGCAGCTGTAACACAATGGGCACAGTGTGAGACAGAGAAAGTTCAGATCTGACGGCAGAACACCATCAGAAGTCTTTCCTGTCTTCACTTACTTTTCCAGCTGCTGGAGCGGAATCATGGACTGACGGTGCTGAGACACTCTGCACACCAAACGCCTTTCGAAGCCTGTAATTCTGATTCACTTTCCCTTTTTTGTTACTGTGGACAGATAAAAAAAGAGAGCAAGAAAATGAAACATGCACTGTGGTCTTTAAAAAAAATCAGAAAGAGCAAGATCAATGTGTAGCATATCTACCATCCATCCATCCTATCCCGGAAGCAATGGGCATGAGGCAGGGAACAACCCTGTGCAGGGGGCCAGCCCATCGCAGGGCACACTCACACACTGTCACCATTCCACACACATGTAACCGAGGCGGAGACTCAAACCCGGGTCCCAGAGGTGTGAGGTAACAGTGCTAACCACTACACCACCATGTCGCCCCCCATTACATTCATCCATTGGAAATTAGCGGGAGAACATTTTAAACTCAATTTGAGAAAACACTTCTTAACACAGAATGTAGTTAGAGTATGGAATAGTCTTCCTGCTAGTGTAGTGCAAGCTAAAACCCTGGGTTGCTTTAAATCAGAGCTAGATAAGATTTTAACAACTCTGAGCTATTAGTTAAGTTCTCCCCAAACGAGCTTGATGGGTCGAATGGCCTCCTCTCCTTTGTAAATTTCTTATGTTCTTATTCATCAGTTCATTCTCGCTTGTCTCGCCAGCTGAGGTCACAGACACCATTCTCACACACACCTTCACACCTACAGGCTATTTGGCAGCTCCAATTTGAATATGATAGATTGTTTCTAAATAAACACCAAGGCAATTCACATTACTTAATTTGTTCACCTACAGTACACTAACTTTGGATGACCTAAGCCTGTAGTTATAACACTGATTCTTGTTTTGGAATTGCATGCATACAGCTGTATATGAATTGTAAAAATAAAATGTAGCTCTCACAATGATTATAATAAATCATTAATATTTTATGCCATCACCACGGTGTAACCAATTGTACAAAGTAAATTCACTCTTATTCTATCAATATTATTTCTACCTGGTGGCTGGCCCGTTGTTTCCCGTCACTTTCGTCCATGCTCTGTCTTTGGATGACACCTTGTTGGAAATGGGCGCTGCTCGCTCCTGCAGGATGGGTCCCATTGCGCTCCGTGTTATTTCGGTACTTCGCTACCAAGGTAAACCTGGTGGTTACGGTCGCTGATGATGCATGTCTTCACCGCCTTCACGATTTACATCTTACGTCAAATCAACTAACGATTAATGTTTCGTTTATGCGAACAATTTGACGTAAAATAGCTATTTATCTAGATAGATATCATTTGGAGGAAGAGCATTACGTAGTGCCTTATGTTATTCGACTGATTAACGCAGACTTTGCCAGTTTGCTCTGCATTTCCGTTCCACATAAATTTACCTTTCAAATTTTATTTTGCCTAATCAATAATGAACGACATCTGGGCTAGACATATTTTATTGGCTTACTACAATTAAGACATAATGCTTAACCTAAATCACATATTATCTATGTTTACTATACATGATTTTATTTGAGGGCTAAATGCATTTACTATCTTTCGTACCTTATATACGCATCATCACAAATTTCTTTAACTTCAGTTTACACCTGTGCTATTTCCACATCTAGTGTTTCGCGGATGCTAAAGAAAATAGGGCTTAAAGGCGCAAAGTCTGCCGGGAAATGTAGTATACCACAAAAACAAAACAATTGCGCAGTTAAATATAAGGTTCGAATATTCATAATAAATTGCTAAAAAGAATAGGTAATATTAAAATATTTCTGAAGATAAATCTTTACCTGACTCAAATGCGTCCTGGAAATCCGTCGAGACAATACCTTAGCGTCGGCTTACTGCTTTTGCTCCGTGGATGTGACACTACATTTCCCATGAAGGTATGTCCTTAAATGTCAAGGGTTGTGCGAGTATGGATTATAACACACCCCCTAGAATGCTTGTCCAATGCCAAATGTCAAATAGAAGGCACCATCAACTATAATGCTTTTTTTATCATCTAAATAATATGGATTTGGTTGCTTTATATGCGAACAATTAACGGTATGTTGTTCAGAAATGGGCTTTGACTTGAGACACTCAGTTGAGTGTCTGCAAATTGCATCTGCACATAGATCATTGATCGATTCGACTTCACGGACATCCTGCCCTGGAATCTCGTACGTGCGCGATTGCTCGTCCTGTGATTTAAAGATACTTAGGCGAAGGCTATGATTAAAACACAAGACCTAGTTCACGAAGGAGACGTACAACGAGACAACAAGTCCTGCTGTAGCCTACCTGATTACTGCAAGTACTTGGAGAGCCAATCGCGGTATAGAAACAAACTGTATACCTCTTGTATGTACTATTTGCACGTTAAAATGTGGTTACTGATTGAATTCTAAACTTAATATTAAGCACTGTATAATAACAAAATACTGTTCAAAATGTACTACTGTTAATCATAAAGTGTTGTGTAACAGGGAAATAGCTATACGTGTTATCTATATAATACCTATAATATCTATATAATGCAGTCACAGTCTTCTCTTTTTCTTGTACACATTAACTAAACTCTGCAGATTCAATGAGAAGGAAAAAGTACAAAAGTGCATTTTACTGAATAAACAGTGTACATAAAGTTTTGTAGAGTATAAGTATTTTCATGTTTTATCCATTCCAGGGTGCTCGGGTGCCTGTGTCTTGGACATGGAGAGGAAAAATAGTTGGTGGCAGGAAAATCATCTTCCCAAAAATGCTGGGATCAGTCTGACTTATGCTTCTGACCCCGGGAGAGTCACCAGGTCCCCCATCAAAATTCAGGTGAAGGACATCCTGAGGTCGAAGGTCGAGCCCGAAAGAATGCCAGTCAGGATCCGGCCTCCCCCTTCAAGTACCCTCTTGACCAGGGAGCCCTTTTTTGGTCAGAGTCTCTCCTGCGAGCCAACGCCCAAGCCCATTATAAGGAGACGGGCACGATCTCTGCCGGCTTCCACTGAATGGAAGAGGGAACCCAGGAGGCAGCATGTTCGTTTTGTCGACTCCTTGGGGTTGGACCTGGAGGACATCAAGGTTTTCAAAGCCGGGGAAGACCCCTTGGTACCTCAGCATGTCATCTCACGGCTTCTGATCAGTGCTGAGATGGCTTCAGGCAAGCACTTGGAAATATCCTTACCCTACTTTAAGCCATCTTTTCCAGAACGTGTGGCAGATCAACCAGATTTCCTCCATCGCCTCTGCCAGCAGCGGGTTTGTCTGGATGAGGTTCTTTGCTCTGAGATGGGTATCATTGGCACAGCACAGGTCCTTAACTTGGCATTTGAGAAAGAGGTGACTGCAGTCTACTCCTTCACCAATTGGAGGAGCAGTGCAGTCAGCAAGGCCTCCTGGGTAACCACCATACATAGAGATAGTGGCATAAACGAACCCGAGTCAGACATCTTCCGCTTTCGCCTGCCTGTCCCACCCTTCATCCTGCGGCCAGAGGCGGTTCTGGAGTTCGCCATCTGCTTCCGGGCCATGGGAGCCGAGTACTGGGACAACAACGACGGAATCAATTACAAACTTACCTGCCACAACTATAAGCTAATAGTCCCCCGAGAGTGTGAAGAAAGTATGGTACACTTCATCTAGAAAATCCTGGTGGAGGAAAACTCCTCTATCTTATGTTTCTTCTATAATCTATAATCAATATTTACAGTCATCTTAATTTCTCACGTTCACTTAGGTCTCAGCAGCGATTTTCATCCCCTATTGCTGAAAACACACATACACCCCAGCGCATGCCAGAAAAAACAATACTGCACTTTTTTACTCATCTGATTCACTGTTTGTGCCAAATTTCACATGATAGTGTGAAACAACTGATATTAACGGGCTCAGGTTGTTGTTTGTTCAAAGTTCAAAGGTGCTTTGCTTGTAAGTATTACGGCAAAATGATATAGGATAAGTCTTCAAAAACAGTAAAAGACTCGCTGGTAACTGAAATATTCGTGAATAGTATTTGACTCACACTGATCCTTTCGTACATTAATGTGTTCTTTTTTGTTTTTGTTTCAAGGGCTGCATTTTTAATAATAATAATAATAATAATAATAATAATAATAATAATACATTTTATTTCAGGGCGCCTTTCAAGAACCCAAGGT
>JAODKF010000138.1:24798162-24814325 GCA_026779585.1 Mormyrus proboscirostris | reverse complement strand
TATGTATATGAATATTTATATTAATATATATATATATATATATATATACTTTTTTATTTTATTACATAACTTTGTCACGTCACTTGACAATTAAGTACAGGTAATTAATGGAAAAACTTTAGCACAATATCCCCGGCAGCAGTCACGAAATACTGCATATAACGAATAGTACAAATAATAAATTATGCAAGACTACCAATATAAACATCTAGGTATCAGTCTGAGACTGCAGTGACGTTATCAAGTGAGTGGAATTAAACTGCAGTATATCACGTTCAGATTTACAATGCATGACCTTAATTTTAATTTCGACAAGGCATTAGAAAACTAGAAAAAACCTAATTGAACGTAAAGCCTCTTGTGAAATTAATACAAAGACGAGAAGCTTACGGTGGCCTAAATAGATGTTGTATATACTACAGGTACAGGTTATCAAGCTGTCCTTTATTATGCCTGTTTCTGCCAGCCGATCGTGCAAAACCGGATTCTCCGTTATAATCATCACACCTTCGCTGACAAAATAAATGCATAAATAATACAGATGTGTATACCTTAATCGCCGTATCACCGTAATGGTAAGCCAATGACCCAGAGAAGTGTAAAGGGAGTTTAATCACTCCGGAAAATGTTAGTGTCACCCTCAAGGTAAGAAAAAACACTCACAGTGTGTTTCTCCTCTAGCTGCCTTTGTGTCCTTATCATTCTCTTTTCTTCGCCGAATGCCTCAACGCCACGCGATTTACGACGAAAAACACAGTTCAGGCAAGACCCCGCGACGGTGCGACACATACACACAACGGCCCTGGATATTCACCATCTGAGAAACTAGCGGGGAACAGAAAGCGGAGCAGAGGTTTGGCCGGTTTTGCGCGGAGGGAGCGGCCCCGCACAGCCCCGGCAGCAGAATCGGCACCCCAAACATTCGCGTGGAGGCGCGAGCCCACCGCACCCCACCGGCCTCCCCATTCATCCCACCCCCCTCCGCTGCTCACGTTACACCACACACTCCTTGGGGTACATGTTCATCCGTACATACAAATATGGACACATATCTACACCGAAATATTGATGTCGATATGAAGTACACATTCTTCTATTTATGGATTTAGCCATTCTCTAACCGTTGTCAAAACATCTAATAATGTACTTAATATTGATTCAGATTTAAGCATATGACACATTAGATAGGGTATACATACATGTTTTATTATGCAAACAATTTTATTATGTGAAACGTCCGCTCATTTTTATTTATGAAGATCTTCCAATTTTTTTCACAATTAATATTATATGTTAAAGATATTCATTAGGCACAGGCCGGTCCCAATATCATTTTTTTGGATTTGTAGCAAAAAGATACACCTGTTCATTATAATGGCACATCTCAGTGTGCAGTCTGCTTTCCTGCTCTTGTGTTCACTCTAAATATGGTTTTTCCCAAAGGACACACACAACTGGAGGTGTAAATAATGATCAGCTCTCATATGACCAACAGAGGTTTTTTTCCGTTACGTGTGAGATAGTATCCTAGAAGATCATAATATTTTTTATCAGTCTCCTGTTGGCCAAAATACTTAACTCTATGAATTCTAATCCCTCAGCATGCACAAAACATTCACTATCAGTACCACTTATTTCCTCACCCATCCTGATGTAGTTAAGTAACTATTGAGCCAATTTACAGTCATATGTATATATTCAAGTTATTTCGTTATGTAATAATGTACAGGACAGCACTGGTTGGCCCGGGTGGTTCTGGGCTCACCCACATGGCATTTGGGCCCCACCCATCCAGCATTTATAGCGAGCGATACACTTCCATAAAACGATTGTGCATAACAGGCCTGTGTGCCTGTTTAGACGACTCAGACGAAAGGCGCGGTTGACAGGCAAATAGATTTTTCTTCCTCTTTGATCATTTGGTCATAGTGATGTCACAGGTCATTTATAAACTGATAAAAGAATATGTAGCTGACACCATAGTGTGATTCTGTCGTCAAGTGAATTGTTATGGAACTGGCCCCCCCTGATTTTCTGCCGGCTCACCCACGCTGCGATTTCCGGCTCCACTGTTGCCGGAGGAACGTTATCGTGGGATTTTCAAAATCCACAATGGTTAGAAGTGTTACACAACAGAGCCCACTGACCTCAGGCTATCACAGGGGGTCCAGAGCGCACAAGGCAGGGAATAACCCAGGATGGGGCGCCAACCCATCGTAGGGCATAAGGCAGGGAATAACCCAGGATGGGGCGCCAACCCATCGGGCACAAGGCAGGGAATAACCCAGGATGGGGCGCCAACCCATCGCAGGGCACAAGGCAGGGAATAACCCAGGATGGGGCGCCAACCCATCGCAGGGCACAAGGCAGGGAATAACCCACAATGGAAGAACATGCAACAAACATGGAGCCGGGGCAGAAACTCGGACCCCAGGCCCCGAGGTCTGACACAACAGTGATAATAACCACGGTGCCCCCAGATCAGAAACCATTTTTGGTTTTGTAAAGTTTTTGTAAATTTTTGTGCATCTGAATGGGTCTGTGTGTGTCTGTGTGTGTCTGTGTCATACACACACACTATATGGACAAAGGTATTGGGACACACACCTCAATCATTGAATTCAGGTTTTTCAAGCCTCACATCACCAAGCGCAATGCCAAGCGCTGGATGCAGTGGTGTAAGGCACCCCATCACTGGATTCTGGAACACTGGAAATGTGCTCGGTAGAGGGACGAACACGCTTTTCTGTCTGGCAGTCCGATGAATGAGCCAGGAGAATGTTACCTGCCTGACTGTGTTGTGCCAACTGTAAAGTTTGGTGGAGGAGGGATGATGGTATGGGGGTGTTTTTTGGGGGTTGGCTGGGCCTCTTAGTTCCAGTGAAGGGAACACTTAATGCTTCAGCATACCAAGACATTTTGGACAATTCTACTGCATGATTCCAACTTTGTGGGAACAGTGTGGGGAAGATCTTTTTCTGTTCCAGCATGACTGTGCCCTGGTGCACAAAGCAAGGTCCATAAAGACAAGGTTGGGTGAGTTTGGTGTGAAAGAACTTGACTGGCCTGGACAGAGCCCTGAACTCAACCTCATGGAACACCCTGGGGTGAGCTAGGACAAAGACTGCGAGCCAGACCTCCACGTCCAACATCAGTGCCAGACCTCCACGTCAAACATCAGTGCCAGACCTCCACGTCCAACATCAGTGCCAGACCTCACTAATGCTCTTCTGGATGAATGGGCAAAAATTCCCCCAGACACACTCCATGAACTTGTGGAAAGCCTTCCTGGAGGAGTGGCAGATGTTATTGCTGTAAAGGGGGGCAACTTTATACTGATGCTTGCAGATTCAGAATGGTTCCTGTAGGTGGAACCACAAGGAGTCTCAATACTCAAAATATTTTACAGGTCAACAGTAGAATAAGAAAAGCTTCGGCATACAGCGTGCTGCTTTGATCTGCTTTTCAGTACAAAAAACAATTTAAATGCACTTATTTACATTGGGGGACTGAAGACAGCTCTGTGAAAATAAAGAGACTAGCAGAATAATAGGACAAGAACATATTGATTAAAATTGTATCAGAAGAGGAGGTGATATAAGCAGAAATGTCAAGAAGCTCGCTTATCACAATAAGCCTTGCTTTCGGCTTCACGAATGAGCTTATTCATAAACATTTTTACAAATAGGTAATGCTAACCAGAACTCTCCTGACAAGTGATGAGTTATGTTACCACTTGAATGCATCCTTCTCATCCAATTGATTTCCATACATAATTTACATGTAATTGTTCTATCTTGGACTTTGATGTTCTCCTTGGGGGAACACAGTTTATTGGCTTGTTTATTATAATAACAATCAATGGCGAGTGAAATGTAATCATCTACAGTCTGAAATCGCCTTTGAAAGCATAAGCAGGGATATTAATGTTAGCATGAATGGGGTCAGGAAATGCAGGCGGAAACAACAAATGTAACTGCTGAGTGTTTATCTCACGGGATGCTGAAGCAGTAAATAAAAGGAGAGAACAAGACCACAGAATTTTATTCTCACTAAGCTGAAATGGAGCTCATTCAATATTTATCAAATTATATTAAATATAGACTTAAAACAACTGTCAATCCACAAGATGCAACTGCTGGACGGTATCCTGAGTAGCGGAAGACTCTCCTGGGAGCAGCCGGCAACAAGAGCCACGCTCACTACATCAGCAACATCTCAGGGCAAATCGATGCCCAGAGGAGAGGGTGTTTATCTCTGAATAAGTAGGTTTGGCAATTTCTTAATACTGTGAACACATTCTGAAACAATAGAAGATAGGCATTTTTTTTTCTTAGAAATCAGCTGCATGTGTTTTTTTACATGTAAAATATAAAAATAAAAATTATTTAAAAAGAAAAGTGGAAACACTTCAAGCTGTTATCTATAATGCACTATAGATACCTTCATAATGCATTATAGTGGTTGGTATAAGAATTAATAAAGCATTACAGCATCTTCTATTGACAGTCATAAGACATTGATTATATGCTGATCATAATGTTGATTATAATACTTCATGAGCTCCAATGAAGCTCTCATCTATAATGCACTATAGATACCTCCATAATGCATTATAATGATCAGTAAAAGCATTAAGGATGCTCTGTACTGCCTTATAAAGGTATCTACAGGGCATTATAGATGAGAGCTTCATAAAGCATTCATAATGCATAATAAACATGGCTATAATGTGTTTATAGCCATGTTTATAATGCTTTATGAACACATTATAATATATTATGAATGTGTTCATAGATTCTTATAGACATGGCACTCACAGAAAATGTTACCAAAAATTGGCAACAGAGACAAAATATTTTTGTAATTTTCCATTGATCAATGATGGAGAAATAAAACAAAAAACTGATATGTTAAACTTAATGCCTCCATATGTTTTCTAAACAGTAAGTCATTTCCTTGGTAACTGAGTTCACTGAACCAGCGAAACACGGTACCTAATGCTATTGTCGACTGACGTTTCTAAAATATGTGGTGTGACCTGAGTCAGGGCTTTGTGAAACCGGAGGGCTGGGAGGCATGGAGATCTTTCAGGCAGCTCTTAACTAAGCTCCTCACCACCCACATCTCCCGAAAGCAGAGTCCAAGCAATGCTCAGCAGCCCGGGAAGTGACGTGTCCCGTCAGCTCCATGTATGATGTCACAACAGCATTACGACTGAGGAGTTCAGAGCATGGGGGTCTGATATATGTCTGATCTCTCTGTCCTTTGACGAGTAACATTCAGTTTTGTGAATTAATCATTTAAAAAATGTGCCTTTTCTAACACCACATTGCATTTAAAACTGTTAAATAATTCAGTATCTGAAGATAATGTGAATGATAAATGTCTTTGGAAAAAAAAAATATTGTATGAGTCAGAAGATCCTGCTCCGGGTCTTTATGGAGACAGCTCTGCTCTCCCTCAGCATTCAGGATCTGTAAACGCGGCAGCCGTGGGTCCCCTTACCTAACTCTGTGTTACAGGCAAAAGGACAGATTTTGCTCGCACTGTGATGACAAAGAATTGCCATGCCTTTCTGGGTCACGCTCTTTTTTTACATTTGCAACAGATTCATTGGTGACTAGATTTTCACAGCCGCTTTGATTATTAATGAACCCAGTACTACAATGAAGGTGATTTCTGACATGGAACATATTCCAGACATCTGCCAGAGAACTCCAAGTACAAACTACAAACAAAATCATAAAATGTCACATTAATTGTAATAGATTGCCATACAGATGCAGGCTCCATCACATTCACTCTTTCATATAACTATTTACAGATGTTGCCCAGATTGCCTGCTAATCCTGCATCAGAAAGCAACCCTTCCACGTGGGTTTATTCCTCACTGCTGTAAACAGGCAGATTTATACCGTCCCCCTTCATCCGTGCTTCATTCAAACAAACCCTGGTGGTTTGGCTTTTCTGGATTAATTTTAGCAATGGCAATTGTTTTGGTTACTGTGAAACACATTTCCATGCACTTAATATACATTCTCATAAGTTCATTCTGAATTTTCTGTACCTTTTTAATAAATCCGATCTTATTTCATGTAAAAAAAAAAATCAGACTAAGACCCAAGTCAGGGTTGTCAACTTTGGTCAGCTGGCTGGAGTGAGATTTTCAATTCGAGATAAGTCCGCACGCACACACGCACACACACACACTTACATGTATGTAAGCGTTTCTTTACCTTGTAATTAGTCTGTAGGGTTTGCAAACTACCCCAATGCTTTTGCCGTATCTAATTTTAGGTTTCTAATGGAATAATATACATTTGCCATAAGATTTCTTGCATGCGCTTGAGAGTATAAGCGTGAGTGTCACGCCAGATGTTCGTGTGAGTTGGCAACCCTTCCAAGTATAAATATAATTTCCCAATATCACTGAATGCTACACACAGGAGAACTGCTTAAATGACACCCAATGACTAATTTCTTCTGTTTGTCTTACCTTAGTCAATATAAAACACATTATTCCAGTGAGGTTTTGGAGGCTGTAATTCCAGTGTGTACTGGAACCAGTCTCTGCATTGATGTGTTCTGTAGGATCCTCTTATTCCCAGACTTTATAGCCTTAAATGAGTCACCCCTGTCTGAGTTTCCCTGCTCCCCTTCTGCGCTACACTCAAAAGACTCCAGTGGGTTTCTTTAATTACAGCTAGGACACCCAGGGAAGTGGTTTTTAAATGAAAAAAAATGTCTTCAGTTTCTCAGTATATCAATTCTGATCTTTTGTTGCTACACGAAAACATATAGGCTTGTATGTGGCGATATTCCATTGTTTCCCAACCTTTATTACTGTCAACCTAGTCAAAGTTATCCTAAGTATCATTAGACACAAGGCAGTCACCGTCATTGGGATCAGGTGAGTGTGTTCTCATTTGTGATTATGTATTGTTATTCAGCTCTGGATGAATTCTGGGTCAGCGCATGCAAGATTCATTAAAACAGCTTCATTTGTGCATTGCCTCATGGTTGTGCTCCATTTGGCACACACAAATATACGCAGTCACACACAAACAGGAAGAGATACACCGGGGGACACACAGACCCCAGCAGCATACAGAAGTGTAGGCACACAGCCACGGGTTAGCACACAAGCTGATATATGACAGACAAACATAAACCACGGGTATGACAGGGGTGATGCATGACCACACTCACACCAAGGTACTGTAATAACAACGCAGCCTTGTAACTTTAAAAATATGCAGCGGTATATACAAACACTGTTCCCTGCTAGTCCTAAACGGTGATTCCCGCTTGTTAAATCCACTGGAATCCCCTATGATCTACACTCAGCAGGACTGCTGCCTTATTAACTCTGTTTATCAAAGCCTTATTTTAGATTTGTTTGGTTTAATTTTAATCCTGGTCTGAGGTACTTAGCGAAACAGGCTACTTAATGAGCTGATGAGGGAGCGAAATGACAGCTTCCGGATCGCTTCTGTGCTCTCTCAAGCCTGCCTTTGCAAGCTGCTGGCACCTCCTGCCTCCAGGCTGGCGGCCATGCTGTCCCTGTTTAGCTCAGCACTGGCATGGAAACGTGCCCCATTGTCTCCCTCCCCCCATGTCAGCCAAACCGCCGCCAGCCAATGAGAGGAACCCATACATCCTGGTGGCAGTGCTGCGAAATATGATTGGATGGGAGTGACGTCATGATCGCTGACTGCCATCTGCGCTGCTGTCTGTGGTACTGAAGTCAATGGAAGTCAGTGACATCTCTGCTTAACATCGCTGGAAGGAAGCGAGGTGTGGGGGGCTGGGGGGTGGGGGGGTTCAATTCTGCCCTTTCACCTATCATTCCCACATTTGTCTATGGTGGTACGTGAAGGACAAACATCATCTAACAGCCTAATTATCAGGTTCTGTTTTCATGGTATCGACACTGAAGATGTGTTCAACATTAATATTACAGCACATTTTTAATTCAAAGCAAGCAGCCGAGTGGGACAAAAGCAAGAAGCATAAGAGCATCAATTCAGCCAGTGCATATTATTATTAACATAGACAAGAGGGATGCAGGTGTGAAGGTAGGCAGGGAAGCTGGGGACAAACTGAACGTATGGCGCTCTGTCGTCCTCGGGCGCTCTGTCGTCCTCGGGCCCTCCTCAGACGCCCTGCAGCTTTTCTCTGATGTTAGTTTAATCAGCCATTCTATAGCTGAAATATGCATCTTGTCTATTCCACAGCGCAGGCTCTATATGCATCTCAGCTGTTCAGCAAGTTAAGAGGCAAGCGCATATATACACTGAGTGTGTCTAACAACACGTAGCTCATTTCTGTGCTGGCCGCTGTACCCGTTTCCATCCACAGTGCGCCACTGGAATTTGAACAGTTTCTTCCACTACCCATCTCCCCTCTCCTTTGTTCTCGCAGTCTCCGCCCCCCCACTGCCCTCGCCTCCTGTTCTCCCTGCCCGTCTCCTGCATCTCCATCATCTCCTCTTCCTTGGTGATACGTCCCCTTATTTGCATGCCATTAGCATTCCCTGCTAAGCTGACCCGCTCCCCCCATCCCCCCCATGATCCTACCACCGTGCTGATAAACGCAGGAAACAAAAGGTGCGTCTTCCCCATTCACGGAAGGCCGGGGCATCTAATGACGAGCTGAGGACAGAAATGCTAACCCCCCGAGGCTTGCCGAGGGGGTGGACAGGCGCGCAGGACGGGTGACCTTGGCGTCCGCTGCCATCTCCCAGCGTTAAATTCCTGGCACAGGACCAGCTGATGGCCAGGGCTTATCAAATGCTGCGGGGGGGTAGCTGTGATGAGCAAGTGGCCAGTGCTAGCTGGCAGGTGGTTCTAACTCTTTTCCCCACAATATTGGCTGCCTGACTGTGACCAAATTGCCCTCAACAGACACAGATTTGGTGCCACCACTCTGTCCCAGCCCATCATCTTGTCCAATGCTGAGGAACCACAAAACGCTCTGAGCTCCTGTACCCCCCCATTTCGCATGCCTGATTCTGCATGCAGACCTCCTGCTGAAACTTCCACAAGCACCACACATACTAATAAAAAAGAACAACATTTTGTATGTTTATTAAATGTAATCTGCAACCAAACAGGAAACATCTAACATCTAAGCAGCGTGTAAGTCATGCTATGTTGCTGAGAGATCAGGTTATATTCATTTGCATATTGGTAAATGCTACTGTTCAAACTTACATACTGTAGCTCACCTCTCTATGTGTGGCCTAGACCCAGAAGGAGAAGACTCACCTTCAGTGCAGCTTGTCTCCCCACGGTCCTCAAAGGCACTTTGCCGAAAGCAGCTGATTAATAACCGACTCTAGTACTACATTGTCCTCCTGGGATCTGGGGAGGCATCTCTAACACACCTCACCCCACCACCATCGTCTCCCTCCTTGGAATCGTCCCATTTTTATACCCTGCAAATGCTGGAGCAGCGCATGTCAAACACTTATTTGAGAGACAATATGGACCGGTGCAGCACGGCCAGGATGGCACAGCAGCCCCCAGGCCGGTGCAGCACGGCCAGGATGGCACAGCAGCCCCCAGGGCGGTGCAGCACGGCCAGGATGGCACAGCAGCCCCCTGGCTTCCGGTGCTTTGTCACATCAAGGCTTATTGCTCTAGGATGCCATCAGTTAGCACCTTCATACCCATTAGCGCCACATAAGTCACAACACATCAGCGTGCTCTACACACACCTTACGCTTCCCAAAAAGACAGAACATAAAAATCACACAATCCTGTCAGGCTTACACTTTAAATAGCTAGTGGTATCTTTCGCAGCATCCCGCCTGTTTTATTTTAGATTTTAGCCGGGCAGCTGCATTACACATCCGTAATAACAAGGCCATACAGACCATATAGACTTTCAGCCGTCTTTAATGGTCCCTGGAGTCTTTATTACAGACAAATAGAAAATGGATCAACAGGTTTTTTAGCCCCAGTTCACTTGATTAGAAGCCAAGTTACTGCCAGCTGGGGAAGATCTGTGACGGCTCGCCTGATCACACCTGAGCCACACACCGAGGGGCTGTCAGGCACTGTGTGCCACTCTTTGTGCCGTCCTCTGGATTCTCAGACTTAATCATGCATCTGAATATTCACCACAGGAAAGACGTTCTGGTTAAATTTAGCACTTGATTAATAAAACATGGACCTTTTCAGTTTGGGGGGGGGTCGTAATCTCCCAGGCTGGGCTGCCTAGGGCTGTGCAATGCACAATAATCAGTGCAGTGCTGTACGGAGCCGCAGCGAAAGGGGAAATCCAAAAGGTGGGGTAGGTTTGCATGTGATGAAATGCTTGGACAATCCAGTAACATGATGTGAGTGCGCAGTCTTAGAGAGTCAAACCAACTGATGGACACACATCCTAACAGTGGGGATGCAACAACACAGTGTACAGACTGAGTACAAATACTGATGCCCCCTTTCTGGTACTCAGCAATACTGAAACCGAGTATGGCTGGATGATGCAAAAAAAAAAAGTCTTGGGATAAGGGATAAAGAATAACACTTACATGCAGTGGTGGCTTGATGGTTACAGGTTCAAATCCCCCACCAGCAAGTCACCACTGAGGTACCCTGAGCAAGGTACCGTCCCCAAGCACTGATCCCCGGGGCGCTGAATTAGCCGTCCCCTGCTATGTCACGAAAGTCACAAATGGGTTAAATGCAGAGGTGCAGAGTTTTTGTGTGGTGTGTTAACAATGACCACTGATCACTCAATTCTAAGCTGGAGGCTAATATTTTGGCTGAAAAACAGCCCCTAAAATCATGGGAAAAAAATAAAAAAGGGGGTAGATGCCGATTAACAGTGCTGATCATTGTTTTTTAGTCCCTGTGGAAAATAATGGCTTAATTATGATTAGAAACACATCAGGGGCAGCCTAAAATGCCCCTAGAGTGATGCCTACCTCCTCAGACAATGTCACCTTCTTCATGCATCACCATTATCAGACTATACTTAATCTTTAGGAACAATATACTAGGTAAGAGGTTCCGTTATTTATCATTTGACATTTTCTCTCTCTGTTCTGGTGTTTGCTGCGTTTTGGGTTGTTGCAGGGTTTAGATGTTAATATAGATTACCAGTGTTGTATGAACATGTTTTTGTACAGTACATCCTCTTGATGGTTTAGTAGAGCACAGATTGTGGTCTGCTAGGCTTCGGTTTTCATGGTTAACTTTCCTCACAGACATTTTGTTCTGTTTAATTTTCTAAACAATGATATCACTGGTATGTCATTATTTGGTATGGGCCATTCTCACGAGTACGAGTACGAGTACGAGTACGAGTACATAAGCATGGCATCAAACCCGATACCAATACTAGTACTATTCATACCCAATACAATGCAATAAAAACCTCTTTCCCAAACTTCATAGACCAGATGGCATAGCGAGATATGAGATGAGGCTGGAAAGCTAAAGTGAATTATGGGTAGGGGAGAGAAAAGCAGCAGTGACATTCAAGCAGCTTGAGAAAAGCAGCAGTGTGGCCTGCACACTGAGTTCTAACTTATGACATATCATGACTCAGAGCTCCCTCCAAGTCCAAAAGCGACACAGTTATGCTGGAAGCGTTAGATTCATAGCTAGATTTTTTACATTTTTAATAGCCTAGTGATCTCATTTGTATCTGAGGACTTAGGAAGCAAATATTACCTCCAGTATGAAAACTGTACTCAAGGGTATGAACACAGTTACTTGATTGTATTTAAACCTACAATTTTCCAGTTATAAATGCAGTCCTTCAGCTTTCTTTACTACTTGCTAGGCCTTAACAAAGTCCAGTACTATCTCTGACATCATATGTTCATCACATAAACACTAGATCATTAACTAACAAAACAATTTTTTATAAAGGAATCCTTCCATTATTTCTCCTGATCTGGACTTTGCTGACTGTCGGTGAGATCTTTGAACATTCTTATCCTGAATCTACATTTCAGCTTCCCTCGAATCGTGGGCAGCTTCAGCGGTGGACGACTGGCGTCTGTGTTTAAACCCACTTTTCACTGCTACCAAGTCTCACTTCATTCCTATTCTAGTTTTGAATTGCAGAGCTTTGTGACAAACTTTTCTCCCCCCATACTTCGTGCATTGGTGTATCGTCCACCAGATCGTGAAGGATTTTATATAGGACTTTGCTGATTTCCTGGTAGGGACTATAACCAAGATATTTTAATATATATGTCTGTCGTGAACCAGGCCCCTGGTCAAGGATTTTTTAAAATCTGATTGACTTTTCTTTTCTAGCAGAGCCCCCCTCTCCTGTGCAGTCCTCCAGGGCTCCAACCTCATCCCCATCATTTTTTCACTTCACATCCTGCCCCAGGGTTCTATTTTTAAGGAACATATAATCCCTTTTCATCGTTTTGCTGGTGAAATGCAAAATTATCTCCCTCTAAAATCTAGTCACAGCAATTTATTGCAGTTATTGTTTGACTTTGTAACGATATACGGACCTGGATGGATTTAAATTTATTAAAGTGAAAGTGAGATGGAGGTTATTTTGTTTGGATGTGATACCGTCCAGGACAACCGTGATGCTTTTCTTGACCCTTTGGTCCCTTTCAAAATCCCTTTTGTGAGGAACCTTGGGACAATTTTTACCCTTAAATTTGACAAACAGATTAGTTTAGCTTAGGGTTGCCGCGATTAATCGACGTGGTCAATGACATCAACGCTGGAAATGCGTCAACATCAATATTATAAATTGATGCATTGTTTTTTTTATTATTTTAATGAAATTACCTTCTGAGTTCTAAAACACTTCAATCCATTATAACAAATGTTTACCTTTGATATCACTATGTAATTATGGGAGTAGTTCAAATTATCACTAAACAAAACGGTGGTTTGTACACGGTGCAAAGTTCCGATGGCACTAGCGGAGAGCTTCTTAATACCTTTTGTCTTTGCAATTGCTAAATACCCTCATTATTAAAAACCACAAAGTTGTCTGCCGGCTAACTTAGAATCTCCACTGAGTATGTGCTTGAGAAAATATTTAGGCTAAAATCTGGGCTTATTCTAGACTGATTGACGGTGCAAGTGCAAGTCGTGTGCGTAAACTAGATTTACCAAATAGATTTTTCAGACTTACAAGCAAAAAATACCGCTAGCTCACCAACATCTTTTTACCTTGTTTAACCACAATAATTTAAAAGATTGTTGTAGTTGCTAAACTGTCCCTTTCTACACCACCACGTCAGTGGTTTTCACTTCCATGATTTACCAAAACAGTAGTACGTGGCGTGCTCCACTAACTGAATTTAATAAGCATAAAGATATGCCAAATTTATACGGATTATTAACCATTGGGCATCACAATACGCATCTCATTAATATTTTAGGCATAATACTAATCGAATTGTGGGCAAAAATAATGTCCGTATAGTTCCAAAAATCCGGCGTCAATTATGTAAAGCCCTGCAATAAGGTGGCGAATGTTGTTGTCAAAATAAAATTACTTAAAATTAAATGGTCAATTGGATTTTATGGAGGAAAATTAATTGTTTATATTAATCAACTAATTGATAAAATAGTCGATAGATTAATCCATAGAAAATGAGTTGTCAGTGGCAGCTCTGGTTTGGTTGTCAAAGCTAACGTTTTTAATTAAGGTTACCGGCTAAAGTAAGGCCTTATCTTTCCTTTAAAGACTGAACAAGGGATCCATCCCTTCATTACAAGACTTGACTATTTTAAGTCTCTGTTTGTTTTGCATGGATCAGTCATCATCGTCATCCTTTGCATCTAATCCAAAATGAGGCTGCACATCTTCTGACAGGAAATAGAAAGTAAGACCATATATCAGCAGTTTTGGTCTCTCCTCACTGACTTTCTGTCCATTTCCTGTTTGATTTAAAAATATTATTGTTTGCTTTTAAGGCCTTAAACAGACTGGTACCAAAATATCTGGCAGAAATTCCTCACCTCCATACCCCCATCAGAACCCTTAGGTCTTCCAGCCTTATAGTCCTAGTGCTCGTCGTAGTGGCTTCACTCTTTGGAAAAGTTTGTCCTTACAAATCAGAATTTCTCAGCCTGTAAAGACTTTTAAGTCCCTGTTGAAGTCTATTGAATCTATTTGAAATGGTGCTTGATTCAAGTGGAGCATGATATCTTTGACCTTCCTAACTTGAGATTTTATTTTATTTTTTTATTATTTATTTGTATTTTCTTTGATTTTTATATGTTTAATATGAATTAGTTTCTACTTTTTAAAAATTATGATTGCTATATTTATTTCTGCCTGTTCAGCACTTTGGTCAACTTTGGTTGTTTTACAGGTGCTAAAGAAATAGACTTTGGTTGTTTTACAGGTGCTAAAGAAATAGACTTTGCCCCAGACCTTGTCACTGAGGACCATGACAGTCAACTGGGTTGAAACCATCTAGAAGTTCCACTGAAACATTTTTATTCTGCCATAAGAAACAAAACTTTGCAAGATTTGCAATTTTAAAGAATGTTCTTTTTCAGCATTATCTTGTATATACTTGTATATACTTCTGTGTAAAAAGTGAAATTTTGTTATGATATCCATATGTTTCCTATGTGTTTGTGTTTTTTTATGTCTGCACATTGAGCCTGGAGAAACGCAATTTCATTCAGTTATGCATCCCTTGTTGTACTGTTGTATGATGTGAATGACAATAAAGTTCACTTAATTTATTTTTAAAATCAGTCTAAAGTTGCTTTGCATGAGTTCTGTATGCACTCTCAAGCCAATCATAATCATTTTCATCCTTGCTGTTGGACTTATTCACAGACAGTGTTCTATGTTGTTGAGAAAAATGATTCACACAAAAATGTGTGAAGTGGACAAAAGCGAACAAAAACTGGTCATCAAAAGACATTCACCTTCCGTTGTATGGAAATATTTTGGATTCCATTTGCCAGTAATGTGTTGTGTCTGTAGGCACAACTTGTGGCATTTATTTCACAGACTCTACTAGCAGATAAGTTCCATTTGGCTAGTTTATTTTGCGTAAATTTTTAACTGCCTTTTATTTTATAGATATCACAATATTTATTGGAAATAATTTCAAATATCGCAATGTGAATTTTTACCGCTGCCCTACGTACTTGCTATCCCTTAATGCTATAGTGTAGTATTCAGCAGGATTCAGGTTTACATTCCAGAGCTTGGACAAGCAAAGCTCCAACTCTTCAGATACTAGAAAACTGAAAACTATAAATCCATCCACTAATATTCAATAACCATAGATACAGTAGGAGGTTGCTGTGCGTTTGAAGGCACCGGGCACCCTGGATTAGATCACACAGCACACGCTAATGTCAATTCAAATCATCGCATGTTTTTGGACTGTATTACCCAAAAGTATCAGAAACACACACGTTCCGAATACACCTGTTCATAGTTAATCACCTTCCGACCACTTATCCAGTACGGCAGTGTTTCCCAGTCTGGTCCTTGGGGTCCCCATGTTTTTGCTCCCTCCCAGCTTCATACCAGGAATTCCAATAAAAGAATGAAACTGAAAAGCTGAAGCCATTAGGATGAACCAAGTGAATTTCCCAAGTTAAGGGGCGATGTGTGGATCTGTGCATTAGGCCTCTATGCCTGTGATTAAAAAGTTACCAGTTCGGATCCTGCGGAGTAATTTCACCACTGGTCCTATGAGCGATGTCTCAAGCACAGCTGTTCCAGGCACTGGCTGACACCACTTTCTCAAATCTCCATTGCTGTGAAAAACAGCTTCTGCTAAATAAGTAAATGAAGATTTTGCTGTGACATTTCCAAACGGGATTTATCACAATTTTCAATGAAAATGTAATGATTTTCTATAAAATGTATAGGAAGTCCAGTTTGGTAGGTAGGGGCCAACTGCAAATGGAAGATCCAGATGAGTCATGTTCTTCTGTATATTGCTGGATGTGTCTGACAGCAAAAATGACCACACTAGACAGAACTGCACTGTTTTCGCGAGGAACGGATGACTCATGTTCTGAAATGTGAGAGAAGGAAGGGAGAGGTAATTAATGGCAAGTGGAAGGGTGTTATCTGCTCCATCTCTGACCATGTGGAAAAGTGTTATCTGCTCCATCTCTGACCATGTGGAAAAGTGTTATCTGCTCCATCTCTGACCATGCAAGTGGAAGGGTGTT
>JAODKF010000138.1:24783955-24794897 GCA_026779585.1 Mormyrus proboscirostris | reverse complement strand
ATGCCCTCAGAGACCACCTATATCCATCCAAAAGACAACGCCCTCAGAGACCACCTATATCCATCCAAAAGACAATGCCCTCAGAGACCACCTATATCCATCCAAAAGACAACATCCAGGCAGTTAAACAGAAGAAAGAACACAAAGCGACATCATTCTCAATTACCAGCAATGACAATGAAATTGCATTGAAATAATCTTCTTGTGACTGTGTTTGTATTCATTCTGAGAACATGAAGGTCATATTAAGAGCATCTTAATACAACAATAATAATACAAATGAATTCAAATGCCATGTGCAATTGTATTTGTAATTATGTCTGAGATCTGTAGTAGATCATTATGCTATGGCCCAAATCACCCAGTTATTTATCATATTGGCAAAATATACTTTTGCTGAGAAACACAAGCCAACTACGGTGTCTCACAAAGATTGGACTAGATATTGCAGGCATTCTTTCTGTGAAGACATAAGGAAGTGAAAATCCAACATACCTAAATCCTTATTTCACCAAATGCATAGCCATGCTGATGCCGCTTCAAACTGCTTTTAATAACATATAGGTATATGTATGTCTTATCGTCTTTGACAGTATGCTCCAATGAAAATTGGATGAATGCTCAAAGGACAAAGATAATTGCTAGCGTACACTGATGTCACTTGTATGCGACCACATACAGTATAGGCCAATACCCAGACCTATAACCGCTTTAACAAAGCCGGGCTGGAGATTTCCAGTCACAGAAAATGTCTCTTCTATATAATTAAAGCGCCGTTGGCAGCGATTAGAATAAATGTATTCGCTGTTCTGTTCAAAGGTATCGCAATGTACACATAAGTAATATTATTGGCAGAATGAATTTGTTGAGCAACAAAGCGAAGAGCGGCGGTCATTTAAGACATTGGACCTGGGCGTGCAATCGGAGTAAAGACCCATGTCCTAAAAATCACTCGCATTAATAGAGCCCATTTTGAGAGTAATCGGAACATGCTATGTGATTTCACAATTATAGATTAAGTATATTTTTCTATGGAAGAGCGCATCTAGCTAATTAAATTACTGCACCAGAAAAATATTAATATGCACAGACGTGTAAAGGATTTGACGGTCATGTCGTCGGGTTAGCCCATCATATGATGCATATATCATGAAATTCAGGCAAAATGACACAATAAGCAATAAGCATTTTTTCTGCAAAAACAAACAAAACAATAAATAAATAAGATCTACATCGGTTGTCCGAATCACCAGTCTGTACTCGTCTATTGAATGGAAGGCATGTTGCACGGCTTGGATTGTAGTAGTGTTCACTGCAAAAAGGACCGCCTAAATATAAAATCCTTTGCGTTTACAATGGTTTACACTGGACAAGCAGCTGAATGCAAAATGGTTTAATTTAACAAAGCAAGAAATCGCATTTGTACCTGTGCTGTGCGCTTGATCGATGCTGGTCTCAGTGAGGATGTTGGGGTCACTTTGAGATCTGCCTCGCTGCAGCATACATCCTTCTATTCCACCCGATGTAGCCATTCAGAAAGAAAATAATAGACAATAAGATATTGAAAACCTATCTGAGACGGCCACGGTCACTACCAGCCAGCGATAGTGGAAATTAATTTGGTATGACAAGCGCGGCTTCGAGCATCTAGGAACCCGAGAGTGAAGGAGAATCCTGGACTGTGCGTGTGGAGGGGAGGGGAGGGGAATAGGGGCTGTCTCTGTCTGCCTCTCAGTGTACCGTGCAAAAGCAAGCAGCTTTCGTGCTTATTCTTAACTTCAGATGGGAAGCTGTAATATCTTCATGGACTGAACCATCAATTCTCACTTTGTGATTTTAGGAGAAGCCGCTATTATTACAGTACAAATTTGCAGACACGAAAACAGTCTATGTCACGTCTTTCATACTGTAAATGCTTATTACTCTGCCAACGGTGACCAACAGTATATCTATTAAAATCAAATTCTGTGTTTGTAACGCAGAACATAGTAAATGAGACTGTTTTGGTGGGCGCAGACAAGTCACCCCCTTTCGAGATGGACAGCAACGATAGGATACTTAAAGGAGTAAACGGGACGGGTGATGTGAACCTGCTCGGTTAGCAATGTAAATGGGTATAATAAATAACGTCAGTGTAAATAGAATATTAACATATAAACCTATGTAAGTAATAATGATAAAAACGTTCGGTAGATGCTAGACCAATCAGATAGCGGTTCTCCTTAGTATTACATTGTAAAGCGAGCCAGTAAGACAAGTGAAACGAAATGCCCGAGCATTAGCATGCATCGTGAACTGTTGTAAGAGCATGGATACAGTCTGGCCGGCAGAAACAAAACTCAGCCCAAATTAAACAACTGAGGATGTTCACAAATAAATAGTTTTTTGTCACTGTTTTACGATTGGGACACCTGAAACTGAAAGGGAGCTAAAATTCTTTACTTTGTAAAATAGACTGCAACTAGGCTATATAAAACTGATTAGTTAAGAAGGTTCCCAGAACACATCAAGTAGTTCACAGAGTGACATTCAGTAGATATAATACAACGAAAAACATTCAGCGAGTCACTTATTAACAGGAACTCTAATAGGCTATGTACCTGCGACATGTTCTGGAGACTTTGAAACGTACATTATTTATGCAATGCTGCCATCGTTCGACAATAAATGGGAAGTACAGGTGTGCAAGCTACACAGTATTGGGTACCAGAAGCACTTGAAATTCAGAAGCGTTTTCCGGCGGGGTCAGGGGCGATTCTACGGTTTGTCTCCAGTAGGTTTCCTCTGACAATCTGAAGGAATGCGGACTCCCCCCCCCCCCTTCGGGGCCAACGATTACATCTGTCGAGCAGAGGGTTGGGGTGGGACGGGGTCCCCCACGATGACATTTTCCGAGTTGAGGGTACCAAATCATCTTTCAGGGGGGTTCAGAAAAAAAGCAAGGGGGTGCAGCCCCCTAAATTGGGTCTTTATTCGCCCATGTCCCAAGTCAGCCTATCTGATGCAGTATTTGTGATCCTCATTTCGCTGTTTTTTTTTTTGTTTCCCTTCATATATTTCCTCTGTTCCCCCGGCTCTTTCCCTTTGCTATATACATGAAACAGATAGCGTCCTCTTTCATTTCTGATCATTTGATCATTACTTTATTGTCATATGCCTTATTTGGCTAACCTCTATGGTTGTTGAGGATGTTCTGTTCACCACTGGTTTCACTTGGTTAATATTTATCAGGTACGTCTAATTAAATTGTTTTACAGTTGCTCTTTAAACGTTTGATCTCTGTTCGTATCTGGGATGCAGTTGCTAATCTGGACAGTTAGTTTCACGTGTAGTTGGCGCTACACTGAGACAGGAGGTTCTGCTCGCCATCAACTTCACTTAATGAGTTTCAATTTGATTAGAAATAGACGATAAAGTCCTCTGTTCCAAAGCGAGAAGTAAAAGCAAAAAGTTACATACACGTATGTTTAATACCGGTCAACCAGAAGCACATTTCATGTAATGTACATTTACCTTCACGGACTCATTCTAGAGAATTGTAATATGGGCGGCTTCCACGAGATGGAGCGATTTCCTTCAAAATGCATAGGAAGTCGCCTCATACAGGCGGCTCTCTAGTTACGTTAATTTATGTAAATTCGCCCTTACGTAAAAACTATCTGAGATGTATTGTTTAAGGAAGCGTAAAAAGGTGACATAAGCCTGTAAGTAAATTTACACTTTACTTTTATCTTTGTCATTTATTTAATGTCTTTTACCACGTATATTTTTATTTATGTGTTTCTTGCTATGGAGTGTCTTGAATTGGATGGCAAAGTAAATCCGACTTGCATAAAATTTGACTTGCAAGGGTTTGTGAACGGATTACTCACATCAGTCAAGAACTGCCTTTGGAAGATAATTTAGGATTCTCTATGGATGCACCATGAAAGAGGGCATTTTAAATGAAGTTGATCCAGAGTGTGTGTCTAAGTGTATTTCCAGGGTCAGCACAAAAATATTGTCCGCCTGCTAAAGATATAACGATACGATTTTCTCACGAGAATGAGCTGCAGACAAATTTATTAAAATATATTCTTTTATTTATCTTTCTAAACTGTGCAAAATGTGTCCTCTTCTTAACAATGCAACTGAAATTGAATAAAATACTGTTTTTAAAAATCCAAAATTAAAATTATTAAATAAGAAAAATCTTCAAATAAATAAACTAAGGCAGCTATTTAGCATGGCTTGCCCTTTTAATAATCTTCGCTCTGGCGCTGGAGAATTGAGCTCACTGTGGTGCCTGTGCACGTGCTGAAGAATGTTATCAGTCTTTTACAATGTTTACACACTGGTTTAGTCTTTTCTGTGCTTTTTTCGCCGTTTACCGGAAAGCTAAAATGCTGCCACACTGCTGATTTAAGATCAGGTGTTGCATCCATCCATTTTCTGAAACTGCTTAATCCCAACTGGGGTCACAGGGGGGACTGGAGCCTATCCTGGGAACAATGGGCACAGACAGAAACCAACTCAGGGCAGTTGCCAACACACCACAGGGCACACACACTCACACAAGTACAGGGCCAATTTAGACTCACCAATCAACATATCCTGCAAGTTTTTGGACCATGGGAGAAAACCAGAAAACGGTTTCCCATGTGAACTCCACACAGAAAGGACCCAGGACCAAACCCAAGACCTTCATACTGTGAGGTAGCCACGCTAACACGGCACCACCATGCCACCCAGCATGCCCTCAATTTCACTTGCCATCTCATGTTCGGTCACAACCAAAAACTGACATTTGATGTCGATGTGAATACACAGTGACATCTGACATTGAACTGACATTGTGAAATCAAATGTAATATTACACCAGTTTTTCTGTTTAAGCACTGTGAAGTACTCCTAAAGTAGTGATTCATTTTCCACATCAGCCGGTTCAAATCGTCATACATTCACATAAATTTTTACGTGCCTACCGCCTGCAGTTCTACACAGTCAATGATATGCAAGCAGGGGAAAATGGTGACCCAAGCATAGCGAAGCCAGTCCCTGTCTATTAGCTGTAACTGTGTTATCGGCTATTGGAGTGAACGTGGTTACAAGACTCATTTCGATATAACCCAAGCTGAGCAAGCATATTCACGAATGTGCTGTCGGCAGCATATTAAGTAAGCAGCGACATGATGTCACATTGGCTGGCACCTTTGCCTTACACTGCTAGGACTGGGGGTTCGAATAGTGCCTCTGAACCATGTGTGTGTGGTCTGTAGTGATGGCCAAATGAAGCTTCATGAACCATTTGCTGTATTTTTTGATCCCACTAGATGGTGCTCTTTTCATAAAAGGGCTCAAAGCATGCGCTAATGCAAACCAGGAAATATAGCAAATGGTTCGTGAAGCTTCATTTGGCCATCAGTAGTGGTCTGCATGTTTTCCTAATGTTGTGTGGGTTTTCCCCCTGAATCAAAAGAAATGTAGTTAGTCTGATTTTGAGAATGTGACCTGCAATGGCATTCCATCCACAGTGTAATATACAGTGCCTTGTGCAGCATGTGATAGACACTAAGTAACCTGAACGGATAACTGGGTGGAAGATGTAATCAATTCATGTATCACTTCCTATTAACTCAATATCATTGTTGCCACAGGTATGAGTATAGTGAGGATAGTGTATACTGGTCTCTGTTCTACCTTGACACCTAATGGTTGTCTAATTTCATCATTTGCATAGCAAGCTACATAATCTGATCTTGCCGATGTTCATATGTCATTGTTAAAAATATGTAAAAGGGATCCTAATAAGTTTTATGATCATTTCTTCAACTTCTTCAGTAAATAAAAAAGCGTCCTTCAGCATAACTGCGCATGTGTCTCCCTCATCTATCTCTATGACATCAGCTCAAAGAAGTGAGACCTTGTTTACTCCTTAATTCCCCTAGAGTCGAATGAGATGGCAATGAATTATTGGAAATTCTATATCACCTTTCCAGTGCAGGCATTCTGGATGTTTTATAATCTCAAGTACACTATACTAAGAGCACAATAGCACTGACCCACTTCCCTGGTCTGTATGTTTTAGTCTGCCTACACACTCAGTCACACACTGCAAAGTCAGTTTAGGTGTTTAATAGCCACGTTTCATCACAGACATTCGCTCATTTTGCTAGCTTTGATAGAAGAACTGAGTCGGGGCCCCTGCACTTGGGTCTAGCAGCAGTTTTCCTTCTTGCACTCTGGAATGCCAGATAGAAGAAATGAGTCGGGGCCCCTGCACTTGGGTCTAGCAGCAGTTTTCCTTCTTGCACTCTGGAATGCCAGATAGAAGAACTGAGTCGGGGCCCCTGCACTTGGGTCTAGCAGCAGTTTTCCTTCTTGCACTCTGGAATGCCAGCCATTTCCTTATAAGTCCAGGATCCTCAGCAGTTACCTACACAGTAATTACATGCATAATAATATGAATCATGAAGACTTTGCACATAAAATTCTTTTGATCAGAGAGATGTGAGCATCTGTGGGCTGATAGGTGCCAGTGCATGGATTACTGCTGGATCTTTACTTTGAAATAAATATGAAAATATAAACGTTTGTACAGTAAAAGATTGATATGAGTTTTAAGCACTCAAAACAAATAGCAGTTTACTGGTTGAAAAGTACAATGTGAAAGGTAGTGATGGCCAAACAAAGCTTCATGAACCATTTGCTGTATTTTCTGACCCCACTAGATGGTGCTCTCTGTTCAAAAAAGAGCTCATAGCATGCCTCAAAGCAAACTTAGAGTGCCATCTAAGGTACTGACAGGGCAGCTAGCAAGGCTACAGTGCAGGCAGGCACAGAGGCAAAAGCTCAAGCACTGGGGAAGTTTGCAAAGGCCATACAGAGACAGCAAGGAACAGGAAAATGACAGGTGGATAAGTTTGGAGGCTGCAGGTTCGAAGGTGCCGAACAGGTGGTGGTGAAGTGGAAGAATCCATTTTGCTGTCCTCACCTAAGATCATGAGCTGTGGGTAATGACTGAAAGGATAAGATTGTGAGTACAGGCATCTGAATTGAGGCTTTTCCACAGGGTTGCTCTCTCTCTCTCCATAATAAAATGCGGAATTCAGAGATCTAGAGAAACCCTGATACAGAGCCACTGCTCATTTGGATTGAGAGGAGCCAGCTGAAGTGGTTCAACATCTTACAAGGATGCCAAGGCAGCTGCTCCAAGCATGTCGAGCAGGCAGAGGCTTCTGAGCAAAAGCTGGCTTGAGAACATCTGGGATTCTTCAGAATGAACTAGAGACTGGCCCCAGTAACTGAGCATTAGCCTGACCTGCTCAGCCTCTGCCCAGCTGACCACGACCCTTACCAGACAAAGCGGCCTGAGGATGATGACATTGACCAATTTAACCAAAAGATGGCAGAGGCTCCCTGTGTTACATTTTGAGCACAGTACAAAACAGTTACACAAGTTCTGCATTGCCATGAACCTTATGATGAGATTGCAGTTTTAAAAACCTTTGAAGCCCATTTTAAAGCTATAACTTTCAGCTTATCTGCTGCATTTAACCTTTCAAATGTCTGGCACTGAAACAGATTTCGTAATCCAAAATGATTTGAGAGTCCTTGCTGTAAACATCAAAGTTACTTATGAATGTCAGTCTGTCTGCGTCCAAACCTTCCATTACAAGCTTTCAGTGGCACCAGTCTCTCCTTGATAAAGTGGTTCATCTGTAACACACCTCTAGGGTTACATGCTAATGGGCTCAGTTCCAGGTTGACCCTGGAAGTGTCTGCTTACTAGAAACAGAATTGCGCGTGTATGTGTGTACATGAGCGATAGAGAGAGAGAGAGAGAGAGAGAGAGAGAGAGCGCTGCTTTCTGGCATAGCATCCAGAATCATTGCAGCATCAAATTAGACACAGGAAATTAATAAATGAAACTAATAAATGAGAAATTGTCATAAAAAGCAGCTCCACCACTCTTCCAGTTCACAGACATGTAATAAGCAACGCTTCAGTCTGTCTTATTCATTACAGCCTCTCCCCAGGTTACAATGTGCTTATGTTCCGATAAACTAATTGCAAGGCGAAATTGCATTTTAATACAGTAACCTAACCTAACATACATCATAGCCTAGCCTAGTCTACCTTAAACATGCTTAGAACACTTACATTAATCTACAGTGGGGCATAATCAATAAAACCAAGCCTATTTTATAATAAGATATTGAACATCTCATGTAATTTATTGAATAATGTATTGAAAGTGAAAACATTTACCCAATGTAACAACAAACAGTGTTTTAATTCTTAAACATGCCTCTACTGTATGTCACACTGATGCAACACTATGAACATCTTTCAAGAGCAACATAATTCCATTTTTATCTGTAATATAAACAATAGCTTAATGCTCTTCATATTCATCTTACAAACTGGACAGCAGTAATACTGTGGTTACTATTGCCTATACATTTACCAGTGTTTAGTACAATCTGCAATGCTTGGCAGATAAGTCGGTATCTGACTATTCACTGGTAAATCTCATAGATGTTAACAGCCTGCTTGTGGACTCAAAACAACCTGCTGGTCCGTGAGCCACCACTCTGAATTGCTTTCATGATGGACTGCATGACATCCCAGGTAGTGCCCAGGCCTCCAATGTCTGCCATATGCAGCTAGGGAAGAACCGGACATTGGACACATGTGGTGACTGCAGCCCTTCTGCACGGCAGAGATGGTGTGCTTTCAGTAACGTGGGAATGAGCGTCTTCATGTACTGTATAGGCAGCAATCTTATATGGATTGTTGCAAAAAATTTAGATCAAGAATTAATTGTACTGCTTTCCATTTTCATGACTAATTCCACAGAAAACACCAAAATCTGTGTTAGGAAACACTGAAATCACCGTCCTATATTTTTATATCTTCTGCAAAAAAATGAAATCACTTTTAAAACATTATGTAGAAGAAGAATAAAGCAAAGGTTAGAATGATTAGTGGTTTATGGCACAATTCATAGTTCATATCAGTTCATACAGTATCAGAGACCTCTTTATTAACAATTCTGGTCAGATCAGATGTGCTGCTTTGGTTTCACAGCCAAGTCTGCATACCTAGATGCTAATACAGTTATAATGTGCATGTATACCTGGCCTGTACCTGCGTCTCAGTCATGGTGCTGAGCACTGCATCTCGTATCATACTGGCGTATGCAAGCAATCTGAGAAACAAAAGAAAGATGTCTTCCCCATGAAGGATCAAGAAAGTGTCATTATGATGTCAATGTGTTACCTACATGGTGGTGTTGTCAACAATCATGCTTTGGAAAGCTATGTCAGGATAATCTGATGCCACACTATTTACAGCATCACTAAAACAAGCCACCTCCCAGCTCCCTGCAAAAGAACAAAAGTGCCACTTATCCACATGATCAGCTTGGACACCCCCACAGCAAACTACAAGAGAAATTAACCTACATGATGTTAGCCTTATGCACAGCAGTGACCTTTCGATGACCTTTTTCTCTGGCCAGCTGGAATGTGTACTCAGCAGTTCTCAGGGAGCTGGACTAGGTGATAATTTTCAAGCATTCCACCACTCCTGATATTCTCTGCAAGAGACTGACAGTGAAACACAAAGAGCAGGAAAAAGAGCCAGACACCAGTGATGGATAAATGAAGCTTCATGAATCATTTGCTGCATTTCTGACCCCACAAGATGATGCTCTTTGTTTGCTTTGAGCCCTTTTCTGGAAAGAGAGCATCATCTAGAGGGGGTCAGAAAATACAGCAAGTGGTTCATGAAGCTTCTTTTGGCCATCAGTACCAGAAACACAAAGTATCTCCAAAAACCTCATGCTCCAGAATGCTGTATTCACCCTCGGTGATCTCTGCGATGATGAAGATGTCGATGTCTTCGTAGGACTGACAGTTTATCATGTTAGCATAAAGGTCAAGGTTTATTCTAAAAGAGGCACACAGGTGTCAGTTCAGTTACACTGATGCCAAAATATTTGGGAAATTTCTTATAGACCAACAAGACAATGTTTAGTGGATATTTAGTGGCTGACCATTGTGCGTGACGCCATTGTGTTGGATGGCAATAGTGGCATTGTTAATATCGTCCTCAGTTGTTGCTGAAGAATTTACATGAATCACTTCAAAGTCCACTGGGAGACAGAGAAACCTGTTCATAGGCATCAAGAACATCTGCTAACACACCTGTTTCTGCACAGCCCAATACAGGCCATGCAAATCTCTCCTACTCATACGGCATCTCTGGACTAATAAAGGTGATCAGCAGCATAACATCCTAACTAACCCTAATAGTCTATGCTTAAAATTAGACCTGAGGTTTTTAACTGACCCGAAGATCACAGACATGGTTAAGCAGTTCTGGCCCAATACCATCATCAGGTATAGTCACTGTGTGTCAGCTGCCAAACTCAGCAGGGGGAGGCTGAAATTAACAAAGATCAGCAAACAGACTATTTCATTATGAAGTAATAGCTTTCCAGTGCATGTATTTTAGACAATGTTATTTTGGATTTTGAAACTTTGCTCTGCTTGTGCAATTGATTGTAGGCATATCACTACATATAGTGAAATAATAAGTCTTCCCACAGAATAAAAAGCACGTGAAGAGATCTACCCATGTTTATATACATCCATCCATTTATCCATTTTCCAACCCGCTTTATCCTAATGGGTCACGGGGGGTCCGGAGCCTATCCTGGAAGCAACGGGCATGAGGCAGGGAACAACCCTGGACAGGGGCCAGCCCATCGCAGTGTTTATATACAGGATGTATTAATGTGTTTGATACTGAATCTACCCATGTTTATACACAGGATGTATTAATGTGTTTGATACTGAATCTACCCATGTTTATATACAGGATGTATTAATGTGTTTGATACTGAATCTACCCATGTTTATATACAGGATGTATTAATGTGTTTGATACTGAA
>JAODKF010000138.1:24747310-24783855 GCA_026779585.1 Mormyrus proboscirostris | reverse complement strand
TCTATCCATGTTTATATACAGGATGTATTAATATTTGATACTGAGAGAAGCTGATGCTGTCACAATCCTTGACTTTTTTTGTATTTTGACTCTTCATACAATTTTACCTTTCTTTGTTATCTTACTTGATTTTCTCATAGATCTCATCATATTTTAGGTAGCAGATACATAGATGGAAAAATACGCTCCCTTGGCAGAAATGTATTTGGCCACGATAACGATAATGTAAACAGAAAATTAACGTATGTACTGTAGATATCATACATGTTGTATCACTTACTCACAATGGTCTGTTCATGAAAGATAACAGAGGCCGTGGAGGAAAGGAACATGAATTGTTAATAAAATAGTTAGGGTTACATTAGGAAACAATCAGGCTGCGGGTAAGTAACATGATCAGTTAACACTATAGTTAGTATAATGCAAGACTAAGAGAGTTAGTTTAGTTGAGGGTCAGCTGAAAGATACCTCCTGCTGGACGAATAGCTGGATTTCACCAATAACATTGACTTCACAGCATTTACGTAACACACTTGGAACACAACCGTTAATTGACAAACCTCCTGCATGTAAAACGTTTTTCAAGTAACTTTCCTGACCTAATTACAGAATTAAAACAATTAAGAATTAACACAATTCAGATCTTTCATTCTGGATTTGGTTATAGACCGGGCGAAGTACAAAACTCGAGCAAGGGGTTCAGTATTCTGCTCTTTGCTCGCATTATAGAGCAATGCTAAACACGACCTTCCGAACAGGACGGATAGACCTGCCAGCAGCCCTGTTCGGGATAAGCGGTCATCAGAGAGATGGATAGGTGAATGGACGGGTAGACTTACTGCGTGGTAAGACTGGTCTCTGAGCGCAGTCAGCTGTCTCGGATATCTGCAGAAATAGGTCGTTAAAAAGCCTGTAACCGGCATAGGAAATACCTAAACCAAAGAAACCGACATACTGCAACAAGTGTCTGGCAGCACAAACATCATTCTATTATAGAATATAACTTAATGATTGCCACCATGACGAGGTAACTGCTGAATATCTTAAGAGGGCTGCCTATAAAAACAAAAACAAAATGAAATTGAAAAGCGTAAAATTTCGTGATTGACTTTAATAGTAAAGATATGGCGACACTGAAAGTATAACATAACAAACGACCTTGTTGCTGATGTTCCATAAACGGAGACAACAAACAAAATAATTTCACAATTTAAAACCTGCGCACGTCCAGACGATAAAAACTAAACACGGAGAATCTTACTTTAATCCTTCGTGCGAGTCGACCGGCGCATGTTGGTGTCAAGAGTCTTGAAAGTAAGAGAAACGAGATGGTGGCTGACGTCGTGCGTGTGTGTTTGCGTGCGTGGATGCAGATCATAAATCGGTTGATCTATCGCTGAAGATCTAAATTAATTACTTGAAATGCAGGCCTATTGTTGAGTTAGCAACATGAAAGAACTGCATAAAAATAAACCGTTCTATTATGGCCAACGTTTGAAACACCATTTATTTATAATTATGGTATAAATAATATTATAATGGACTTTCAGCCAAAAACAACTGCATATACACTACTGGCTCATGTGACAGGCTTACATTACACAGATACATGTTCAGGTAACTGATGGTCCAATGAAACGCACCATGGACAGCGACATGACGAGTTTCCACCAGGAGGCAGTGTTGTGCACAGTGTCTAGGCAGGTGCTGCACAAACTCAACCAAACAGTGTTTATTTGCCATTATGTGCTCTGCTTATTGAACTGCTTCCCTTTCTTCTGTTTGAATCCGTTTTAACTGGGTTTATTTTAATCTTAAACTTTCTTTATTCAATGAAAAGACCCAAATTCAAGTCAAAAAGACAAAAGCATTAATTATTTCCATAATTTCCACCTAATCACAGCTAAAGTGGCAACACCATCGCTGCTGCAGATTATCATCAGTAAGATATGCTGTCATGTGCATTTTGATTGCCGGTGATCATATATCTATGGCATTTCTCCAGTGTACCTTGTCTTCCCAATGGCATGCTCACTGTTGCTGGATCCTTATCTCCAGCTTATAAAAGCATTGCATTGGCTATTCATGCACTACACCCAAAATAACATTCAATCTGCTTCTTTCAACTTCAGGTGGAAGTTCTTATTGTTTTTCTGTTTTGCTACAAACTTCCTCTTATTTTGCCATAAACAGCCCCCCCCCCCAGTATGATAATCATGCTAAGGCCATACTAGGGCTTTGAATACACTTGGGCAAGCCCCCGCATCTGAGACACACAGAAGATGTGATGTAACACACTTGTTTAAGTTTGTTCTTTCAAATGATAAATGTTTTGCACAATGCTTTTGCATGTTTACTTTTAAACGAATTGTTGAATCTCAGACTGCCCATCTGGAGGCTAGTCAAGTGGACTGGAGTCTGGACAAAGAATGCACAGCAATTAGGACACAGCAGAGAGAAAAGTCGATGAATTCTCAATCAGAGCTGGGGGGGGGGCAGCCAGACTGACAGATGGCTCTCTTGTATCCCCCAGACATCAGGGAAGGGATGAGTAAGTGTGAGGAGGAGGAGAAAGAGAAGGAAGAAGATGAGAAAGACCAGAAGATACTTACATCGGCACACATTTGTCCTTTCTGTCCAGAAGGTACTTATATTCTGCCCGTCATTCATGAAAATAAAAGAAGAATGGGAGCCCAAGAAGAGCACCCATAGAACAGCACCCTTAGAACGGCACCCTTAGAACGGCACCCTTAGAACAGCACCCTTAGAGAAGTGAAAAAGAGGGAAAAGGAAGAAAAACAAGTGATTTTGTTTTGTAACCAGTGACTTATTATCATACTTTGTTGCCTTCTTCCCTTTTGATGGCCGTAATCTGCATTTATTCTATTAGGATAATTATGTTTTATATTTATTAACTTATTATTCTTTCATTCATTTTCCAACCCGCTTTATCCTATTGGGTCACAGGGGGTCCGGAACCTATCCTGGAAGCAATGGGCATGAGGCAGGGAACAACCCTGGACAGGGGGCCAGCCCATCGCAGGGCACACTCACACACTGTTACCATTCACTCACACATGCACACCTACGGGCAATTTATTAACTCCAATTAGCCTCAGCATGTCTTTGGACTGTGGGGGGAAACCAGAGTACCCAGAGGAAACTTATTATTTATATATTTATTAATATGACATGGTGAATATATGTGAGAGAAAACAACTATTGCAATACGGTACAATACACGCAATATGTTTTGTGTTCCATTATCCATATTTCACTAGTGTTCTATTTCTGGTGTCCTCTGCCTGAATGCATTGTGGGATATGTTTGTTAACTGCAAGTCTGTGGCAGAGAAGTGGCTGATTGATGGATGTCATCTAAAGTGCGTGCTATCTCATGGCTCTTTTAGCTCGCCAGCCCCATAAATTGCAGCTTCTGGTAAATAGCTAATTCCTATAAATATCCTTCCCAATGCATGATACTATTGCAGCCTCAGACAGGTGAAGGTGACATATACATATCCGTTTCGGGGACCTCCATCTTTGAAGAGTATATCGCACAGATTTCATTGACAGCCAGGCTCGGACTGGCTATCTGGCATAATTTTTTATGCAATGGGGTGCATAGGTGTCATTTGCAGATTCTAAGCCATTCTGCCATCTCATGGAAATCACACAGGTTATCATGTGGGAGGCCTGGCAGAGTGTATCATTGGCGAATCCCGCTCTCAGCAACAATAATTTAAATTGAATTTCACAAACTGAATGGAGACTATCCATTCAATGACTAAATAAATAACCAAATAAACATTTATTTCATCTTGATTAGCCCATTATTTATTTCCAGCTTATCTACTACAGGGTCACTGCGTGCCTGGAGCTAATCTCTGGAACTGTGGGGCTCAAGGCAGGAGAGCACCCTGGAAAGGGTGCCATTATAGTGATAGACCTGCTCATCAAATAAAGTAATACATAAATAAATAAATAAATAAAATTAAAAATAAAGGTAAAAACCAGTGTTGGGGAAGTTAAAAATGTAAGACAAAGGTGTAATGTCGAGAAAGTGCAAATCCAGACCAAGTTTTTGTTTCAACCAAACAGTTGAGAATAAAGAGTCAGTATCACAGAGTACTCAGCTGGTTGGTTGCAACAAAACCTTGGATTTGTACTTTCTGGACCAGAATGTTCCACCTTTGTCTGTAATGGATTACTTTGCTGAGTAACTTCCCTAGCAAATATATATGTGTGTGTGTGTCTATAACAATTGCACTGTGGATGATGCAAAACATGTTGGTTTATTGCTGAAAACTCTTCCTGCTTTCACTGAGATCCAAAGGCTGACTTTGATTCAAATTAACCAAATGTTGTCACTTCTTTTCCTGCTTGGAATTAAACACATTGGGTACATATTGAGAAGTAAATCCAGTTGTTTTCAGTTGTTATTCCCTTGCAGTTTCTAGGCTGTTGAGGTTTTCCCATGTTGGTGAGGTGAGACTGGAAGGAGAGGCCGGCTCTTTTGGGGCCGGGGCTGACAGCTGGGGCGCCCCATTTCGCCTTTCCCTTCTCCAGGGTTCTGTCACGCACTTCTCCCACCTCTCCTCCCCACGCGTATCCTTTCCGCTCCCCCCCCCCCCTGCGCTGCCCGCGGAGCGAAAAGCCACAGCGACAAGATGGCCGACGCCTGAAGCCCGTCTTCTCTACGGCATGAAACCGTGAGTGAGTGGGACACTGCGGGAGCCACCAGCCGGCTTTTCCCTCTTTTATTTTTGTTCTTTTTCTTTATTTTTTTCTTTTAGCCGCCATTCCATTCCACATCCCCTTTCCTTTATCCTTCGCCCCCTCCCTCACAACTAGCCAACAGCTAGCCTGACGGTTTTTTAACTACTTAGTTACGTTGCAAACAACTATTCTCCACCTGGTTGGCCTGACTATATTCCGCCACAACCAGCTAGTTATGCGCGTAAGGTGGTTTACTGGTTAGCCGAACAGCCGTAAAGCTAGCGGGGTCGACAGTAGTCTGTAAACGTTGCTGTGCCGAAGGGCTAAGGGTGCTAGCTGCCGTGTGTGGTGTGGGTGGTTAAAAAGCCTATAAAACGGGTAAATGCGTGAGGATATGGCAGCCTGACACCCATTATTGCATTTATTCACTTGTTATACATCGGCAGGCTTAAGAACAAGCCGGTAGAAACGGTCCAAACGAACATAACAGCGCTATACTAAGCTAGGCAGCTATCCACCCTCTTAGCTAACCAGCTATGTGGGCTCCTAGTTAACGATCTGGTTAAGCAGTTAATGGGCATACCGGCGCTGTCGCGGGTTAGCGGTTAACCCATCCGAAGGATAGGTAGTGAAGTAATAAGCTCAGAACTGGTATAGTATAGAAAAGGAGATAAACTAGCAGCTACATACACATGCTAGCATAGCAAAATAACGTGCTAAAGCAAATCCGCTAGTTGGGGTGGTTTATTTACTCAAACCGGTTATATCCATATGCCCTGTAGTTAAATATTGATATTTGTGATAAGTTTTAAATAAAGAGCATTAGTGTGTTTAGCGAAGAAACGTGAAACCGGTTAACTAAATTACTGCCTGCCTCCATCAGTTGAAATAGTTTGTGGGTTTTCGTCACTGACGTTTTCAGAGTCCCTAGACTAATTCCCCAGATTACAGTCCCAGATTCGTTTTTTTCCCCAGATTACAGCCCCATGTTATATTTTTTTAGTTTAAACTCCCAGATTACAGTCCCAGGTTAATTGTTCAGGTGAAAATACCACATTTCAGTCCCAGAATAATTTCACAGGTTAAAGACCTAGATTACAGTTTCAGATCAGGCCCTCGCTGTCATGGGGGTCCAGGGCTTCCAGGAGTATCTGGAGAAGTGCTGTCCCGGTGCTGCTGTATCCGTGGACCTGCTCAAACTTGGGCGGAGCACAAGCCGGCAATCACCGCACCACCACCATCACCACCACCCGAACTCACTGCCCCCACCCCCCCCTCCGGCCCGCCTGCTGGTTGATGCAGACTCTGGTCTGCAGCGGCTCTATGGAGGCTATCAGACCGACTGGGTGTGTGGCGGGCAGTGGAATGCCATGCTGGGGTACCTGGCGGCCCTATCGCAGGCCTGCCTGTACCAAGGCGGCCTCGAGCTGGTTGTGATCTTCAACGGTACTTTGGGGAAGGACCGCTGGCCAGAGTGGGCACGGCGGGCGCAGGCGCAGAGACAGACAGCACAGCTCATCGTCAATCATGTGGGCAGCAAGGCCACACCTCCGCCCAGAGCGTGGTTTTTGCCCCCGGCCTGCCTGAGCCACTGTGTCCGCCTGGCGATGCTGCGCTTCCGCGTACGGGTAGGTCACCTGACTACCGGGCTGCCGCCGCGCAACATGGGCTTCTCGCTGATTTCATTAAACTACGGTACCATGTGTCGACGAAATCTTATGCAAAGCACTTGTTGAAAGAGTAGCTTCGTCTCTTGCAGAGCATCAGCTTACCTGCCCAGGTAGGCATGTACCAACCAAACCACGGGGGAAAATGGCTCTGAATAAGTTTTTGTAGCAGCTGTAGCAGAAACATTGTTTTTTGCGCAGTGTCCAGCTTTGTTTTGCACTGGATTTGTGTGAATTAAAGGAAAGGTAATTGCCAGCAGAAATATTTGTTGTTGCAAATTATTTTTTATATCTGGATCCATTAAAGTAGCCATTTAAATAGAACTTATTATTTTCCATTTCCTGCCTTTGGACTGAATATTTTGGCATGATTGGGCTATGAACCCATTCAGGTCTTTTGTTCTCTGACTTCTCTTCCTTTTCCAGGTTGTTCAGACGCTCCAGGACCATCACCAGGAGGTACTCTCCCTGTATAGGGATTTTGGATTCCAGGGCTTGATTGCCCAGGATTCGGAATTTGCTTTATGCAATGTTCCAGCCTACTTTAGCTCACATGCCCTCAAGCTGTCATGGAACGGGAAGAACCTGACCACGCATCAGTATCTGCTCTCTGAAGCGGCTCGACAGCTGGGCCTCAAGACCCACCACCTTCCTACCTTTGCTGCTCTGCTCGGTGAGACCGGCTGCCAGCATGTCTGCTCATGTCTTTTTTGGTGACTATAGACTGTACTGCCAAATTCCAATAAGTCTGTCTTGTCATAATTCAGTATAATCAGGTGGGCCATATTTCAGACATGAATGTTTTTTTGTAATTTGAAAAATTATTCCCAAGGGAATCACATTTTGCCAGATGAGGACTTGGCTGCCTTCCACTGGAGTCTGTTAGGCCCCGAACACCCTTTGGCCTCTCTTAAGGTACTCCTGTTGTGTGTGTGTGTGTGTGTGTGTGTGTGTGTGTGTGTGGGGTGGGGGGGATTGTATTCACCAAATTGTGGGGGCCAAATGTCCCCATAATGTGGTGAAACCTATTACTTTTTAGCTTGTGGGGACATATTTCAGGTCCCCTGTGTGAGTCTTAAATATTCCTGCGTTTCTTTGTGGGATGCATGTCACATTTCTCTCTGCATGCTCCATGGTACTATAGATACTGTGGGTGAATTGTCTCTCTCCCCCCCCCCCCTTTGCCAGGTGCGGGCTCACCAGTTAGTGCTGCCTCCATGTGAGGTTGTGATCAAAGCAGTGTCTGAGTATGTCTCCTCGATCAAGGATCTTGGAAACCTGGATGCTGTGGCCAGAGATGTCTTTAAGCAGTCGCAGGTGAGTGCCAGGGCGTCTGCGCCAGGGCGTCTGCCCCAGTTTATCGAAACATGCTATATCATTTCCTGCACTTTGCAAGTACGACATCTATTCACACCTACTTCATTTTTGTTTTCACCTTTATAGTTATTAATAGGTATAGTTAAATATGTACTGACTTTAGAAAAACAGCTTTTATTTGAAGATGAATGAGGATTAAAAGCATCTGAACATTCCGGAAAAGTACTGTTTATGCTTCGGTCCTGCTGTGTTTGGTAGCCTCTGCGTTAATGCAATTCACTTTTCGTCTGAATGAAAGCCCTTTAGTCAAGTACCCATCGCATCGCAGCACATATAAATGCAGGTGCTGTCAGTGGGTGTGTTGGATAGTTTTTGTCCTTTCACAGCCTGCAGTGCCACCTGTGGGTGGTACTTTTAAGTGTGGGTCCACGCGGGTGTGTGTTTTTGGGGGACGTCTTCCCATTCAATGGTTGGCATACAGTGCTAACCTTCTGCATGCTGCTGCCCTGCTTCTCCAGTCTAGGACAGAGGACAAGGTGGACAGGTTTAAGAAGGCAGTGGAGTATTTCTCAGTGGCCAGTAACCCTCGCCCGCTGTCTGTAGGGCCCGCGCCATACCTCTGTGAGTGACGGCCAATTCCGCACGCTTCTCAGCCCTAACCCAGTGGCCACCTTACTGTGTGGCTTTTTTCTGAGCTTTTTGTTAATTTTAAATAAGAATGCTCCTTCCTGATTTTTGAAATGACATGGGACTGTCACATTTGTTGTCATTTGTGCTTTCACCTTTTATTTTTTGTGCTGTTTCTACTCTTACTCCATCTTGACTGCTGTTGCCTTACGTGGCTCTCTTAGTTCCCGGCTTTGGTTCTGGTCCATTTGGGGGTCCCTCTGGTCACATCGGGACCATGCAGCCTGGGAAGCCTCAGGTGAGTCATTTCATTATTTTAAAACAAACATTTTAAAACAAATCTGAGGAGGCACTTCTTAACACAGAGTGTAGTTAGAGTATGGAAGAGTCTCCCTGCTAGTGTAGCAGAAGCTAAAACCCTGGGTTCCTTTAAATCAGAGCTAGATAAGATTTTAACAGGTCTGAGCTATTAGTTAGGTTCTCCCCAAAGGAGCTTGATGGGCCGAATGGCCTCCTCTCCTTTGTCATTTCCTGTTTGGGCCCCTTCTTCCACACCTGGCTTTCTGACAGGCAATACTCCAGGTCATTTGAAGTGTCTGTGTGATGATGTCATTTACACTTAACCCACAGCACAGTCAGTGCTGCGAGGCCCAGCCATTTCTTTCTGTTAAGTTGCTTTTCTTTAAGGCTGCCTTTGTGAATAAGAACATAATGGGATGTATTGGGTTGTTCTTATCCAGGTCTAGGGGCAGCTAAAAGCGCCTTTTCTTAAGACAAATCCTTACAGCGTTAACTCATTTGCAGAACAGTGGAGTCATTACACAATAATGTTTGCCGTCAGGTTTCCGTAACTATGTGTGTTAATATGTCACCAGGTTTTGGCAATAATAAAGTAAATAATCGCTGTTTGGCCTAATTGAATCACGAACGTAAATCATTAGAGAATCTCTGAATTTCACTGGAGTGGATTTACAATGAGTGCAAAGCGTGGACAGAAACAGAAACGATAAAATGTGATCTAGTGGCCTGTTGGGCCCTCGTGGAGCCTGAAAGGCACGAGTACAATGTGCAGCAGGAGTCCAGCACCATGGCAGAGGTCTGGCAACAGCGTCCCCCTACCTCCATGCCTCTGAAGATTCCTGAGTTTTCTACAGGAAAATCTGCAGGAATCACAGGAAAAAACCCTGTGCCGGGCTGGGAGAATGAGCTCCACACAATTATGCATCTGACACAACATTAGCTGCCCAGATCTGCTTGCCGTGCCTGTATCCATGTGCGTCTCCACACACTATTGTCCTTTGATGATGGTGCCTTGAAGGGGCTTGTGTAAACCATTTATGGAGCCTTTGGCCCCCAATGCTATATCCAAGCTATAAACACCTCAAGAGGCGGCTCTAAAGATTAGGCTATTCCCATGGCAGCATGTGGACGGCCACATTCCTGGCACAAGTTCTGCAGGCCCCCTAGTAATGTCTGTTTTTATCTGTTAATGTACATTGCAGTAGATCAGTTTTTGTCTTTTTGTTCCTCGCTCTATATAATATGGTTGTTTAAAAGCGATCCTCTCCTTTCTTCTTCCTTGTTTGGGTCTGTGTGACTCCACCCTCATGCCCATGTTCTGCTGCCAGGTGACAGGTGGCAAGGTGCCTTATCATGCTGCGCCATATGGACATGGCTGTGCTCCTGGGCCAGCTCTCTTGTTCCAAAATCCACCACCTCCCGCACAAGACTGCACCGATTCATTGGTGGGAAAGACAGGGTTTGCCGATTGGTCGGCTCCTTACGACTCATCTCAGGGGGGAGCCAGGACACCCAATCACCACACAGCTGCTCCTTCAGGTCAATCTCCTTCCCCATCCTCTTCCTCTGATGGGGAGGAACAAAATGACGCCAGCAAGTAAGTTTGTTTGCCAGCTGATTCAGCAGAGACAAGGATGACTTCTCAAAATGATTTGGGATGCTAAGTAATGTCAGATTTAATAACAAAAATACTGTTAAAGAATTATTGTTGGAACTGTTAATTGTCTGGAATTCTGGAAGACACAAATGTGAACCTGAGATTCATATCTCGCGGCAGCTATAGGGTTCTCCAGTTTTCAAAGACCTCTAAATGTCAAATAAGGGTAGCGTTTGCAGTGTTCACCTGTACTTTCATGGTCAAATGAGTCCTGCTTCTCTTGCACTCAGTCAATATAACATTTAATGGTGCTGATAATTGTTTGCCATATTTGTTTGAAAATGATCCCTTTTGAAGAATACGGTCTTCTGCTTTAGTGTTGCAGGGGTGGTCATTAAAATGAATGTACTGTGAGTTAGTGTTTTTTTCCTGCCCCCTGTTGTAGCCATTTGGCTGACAAGTCCTCCAGGTGGGAGGATCTTGGCAGTGGCGGGGGCGGGGCTACAGGTGACGGCCCTAATGGGAATGGGAGCGGCCCCTCGATTCCGTCACTGCTCTCTATGGCGACTCGGAGCCACATGGACATCACCACGCCCCCTTTGCCACAAGTCAGTGCAGAGGTGTTGAGAGTAGCTGAGCACCGACACAGGAGGGGGCTGATGTACCCCCAGATCTACCACATCCTTACCAAGGTACTGCTGTCTATGTGCTGCTTGTGCTGACACTGATGACTTCTAGCCGTCACCTGGCTCTCTCACTCTGCATTGCCACGCCTCCCGTCTCGTTGTCCCAGGGGGAGATGAAGATGCCGGTGTGTATAGAGGATGACTGTAACCCTGACCTCCCTCCTGCATCGCTGCTCTTCCGCTCAGCCAGGCAGTATGCCTATGGAGTGCTCTTCAGCCTGGCGGAGACCCACAGGAGGCTGGAGAGGATGGCAATGCGCAAGAGAGCCCCTCTGGAGGGTAAGGCCGGGGGGGGAATGCAGGGAGCCCCCAGTGGGCCTAGCGTTGCTTAGCGCTTGTGATGCACCAGACCGCGTCTGCATCCAACAGCACTGGTATACAGTTACGGCAGTGTTTCCCAGTCTGGTCCTCGTGACCCAACGACAGTCCATGTTTTTGCTCCCTCTGGAAGCAAAAATGTGGACTCTGGCGGGGAGTTCGGAGGGAGAAAAAACATGAACTGACTGTGGGTCCCCGAGAACCAGATTGGGAAATACTGAATTAGAGTTAGTGTCCAGAGTTAGGCCAGACTGGGGTCAGTGTGGCCAGCTCACCACAGACTTTGGGACGCTGCGTTAATCTGTGTTTATTCATTTCCGCTGGTGCTGACCTTGGCATATGAGCCCTGAAGTGCTCCCTCTGACCTCCCCTTCCTTTCCACTGCTCACCCCAGTTCCCCCGGTGATTGTGAAGGAGTGGTGTGCCAGCAAGGCCAAGTCCGCACTCACCCCGGAGCTCGTGCCGGCGCTGTGCTTCCGCGAGTGGACCTGCCCCAACCTGCGGCGCCTGTGGCTGGGCCGGGCCTCCGAGGACCGCAGCCGCCGCACCCGCGCCTTCCTGGCCTGCATGCGCTCCGACTGCCCAGCCCTGCTCAACCCTGCCAACGTTCCCTCACACCTGCTGCTCATGTGCTGCGTGCTCAGGTTCGTGCGGCCGACTGCCGACGTCACTCACCAATCTGCTGCAAGCTTCAGGTCCGGTGCAGCTCGCTGCAGGATCGGGGCTCTAAACTGAATCGGTCCCCTGAGAACAGAATTAGTCATCTTGGATAGACGCATCAGCTTGTTTACCAGTCTTTTTGGCATTTAACATAAATGTGGCCTTCATTTCACAGTGCAGTGGAGTCTTTCACTTCAGCCTTCGGTTCAGGTCAAATGTAAACAGTGCCGGTGAGCTGGGACTCGTCACAGTTTGGAGGGGCGGTTCTGTTGCTATAAGTGCGCTCAGCCTAATTTGGAGCAGGACCATGCAGGTCTGCTTTGGCTCTGCGTGCCATTCAGCCTCGGGTATGAGAGCTCTCTGGATGATCTGTGCCAGGCCAGAAACAGATTTCCAGTAGTGCTCTCCGGATGGCCTGACCTAAAACTACCCTGCATTGGTGCCTGCAGAATCTGCCTCGCTCATTCATACTCATTCAGAATGTAATTGGCCATCGCTGTCACATACATCTGGGTGATGATGATGACGGGCTGTCAGGCACACGCTCACCATTGTGGCCTGTGAACAGGTACATGATGCAGTGGCCTGGGGGCAGAATCCTGCAGCGTCATGAACTGGATGCCTTCTTAGCCCAGGCCGTGTCCCGCCAGTTATATGAGCCCGACCAGCTGCAGGAGCTCAAGGTACGAACACTTCTGTCCTCCTCCCTTCCTCCACTTTGTTCTCACCTTAAATGTTTAATGACGGTGCCTTGCAGTCGAGCGTGTGAGAAAGCAGCTGAATCATCCTGCCCGTTGTCCATCTGATCCCTCCTGCATCTCTGCACCGCCGCAGCTAGAGAAGATCGACAGCCGCGGCGTGCAGCTGGCCTCGCTCTTCATGAGCGGCGTGGACACGGCCCTCTTCGTCAACGACGTGTGCGGCCAGCCCCTGCCCTGGGAGCACTGCTGCCCCTGGGGCTTCTTTGACGGCAAGTTGTTCCAAAGCAAGTTGTCCCGGGCAGCTCGGGACCGGGGGACCCTGCTGGACATGTGTGAGGGCCAGGTGAGCGCCAGGCGTGCGTCTCCTGAGTGTTCTCTCTCTCTCAAGGTTTTGTAACTTCAAGCAAAGGGCTTTGGAGCAAATTAAAGACAAGATAGATGTAATAATCAGTGTGATATAAACAGTTTGCTTTGGGATAATAAAAGTATTCTGATTATAGTATTATAAATGTTTAAATGTATAGTGCTCTGTATATATAAATGTATAGTACTCTGCCTCAGGTTCTGTAACAAAGCCTTATATTTTTTAACACTAAATGGGACAAATGTGAGTGAATAACTTACTTGGGTGGTCAGCTTTTGCCCCCCACCTGTAAGAGGGGTCCATCCCATGCTATTCCTGACACATTCAACTTCGTTAGGCAGAAGTTGACCCTCTTCCCAGTCCATCGTAATGTTTCAGGCAGGTGACGCATGTTGATGTGGCCGTGAGGTGCCATTGAGGCCCTGACACAACCGACGCACGGTCATTTTCACCACCGTGTCTTTACACGTTAGTGGCACGGAGTGAGCGACACATTGGCGTTGACATGAGACCAGGCTTTGACTGAACAGACAAGACGAGCAGTACTGAGGGCACTAATTCCTGGGCCCTGAGTTATCAGTCCTTATTGTCTGCCCTGCTTGCCTTTTGTTTCCGAGGTTGATGCTTTGTCTCTCCACTGCCGCCTCCTTGTCTGCAGGAAGAGCAGGTGTCTCGAGTGGAGAAGATGCGGCAGGCGATTCTCGAGGGCATCAATCTTTCCCGCCCTCCCCCGCCTCCCCCGCCACTCCCTCCTCCTGCGTTCCTCCCTCCCGCTGTGGTTCCGCCCTTTTACCCTCTAGCTCCCATCTACCCTCCCAGGCCCTTGGGCTCTTTGCCCCCGCCTCCTCACCACCACCACCACCCTTCGCCACACAGGCCGCGCACATTCCCAGGTGAGGCCCTTCTTCTGTCCTTCATGGCTCCTTCTCACTTGTGGTTTAGCTGGTTGTTCAAGAGATGTTGGCTGATTCTTTGCCCAGGCATCCAGTCCATTCCCCCCCAGGGAGGGAAGCTGGAGATCGCTGGTATGGTAGTTGGCCAATGGGCCGGGAACAAGCCTGCACGTGGGAGAGGAGGATTCAACATGCAGGTGGTGTCAGTCGGAGGAGGGAAAGGGTAAGTGAAGGCTGTGGACATTTGCTGTTGTGAATGGGAAAGGGGCTGTTTGTCGTCTTAAACAGAATGTGTTTATACATTTAGTTTTGTTGTACAATACGATTTCTGGCTGACAGAACATAACTGGGCTACCCCAGATTCGGTGAGGACAGTAGCGATATGCCATGGTATCCAAAGGAAATGCAAAATGTACACTTAGAAAACTGAAAGGTTTCTCCTGGTTCAGGACCCCAGGATATATCTGTGTTTTAATTAGTACTGGTCATCTGTATTGTGATACGTAACCTGACAGGACCTGTTTAACCTCTCATGGGTGTCAATGACTTGAAAAGACCAGTAGTTACAGTCCTTGCCCTGGTCTTTCTTTAATCCTGACTGAAATCAGGAACAACCAATACACTGAGAATTAGATCACCTTTCCGCTTTGTGTCTGCCAGAGCAATCCTATTGAGGCCTAAACATAGAAAAATAGCCAACTGTCCATTGATGATGGGAAATGAAATACATAAGCATTTTATTTTTGGAGAGGAGCATTGTTGGCGTTTCTTGTTTTACTAAAGCATTAAGGACGGTAAATCTGTTTTTTTTACCCCCGCTGTCCAATCCAGGAGGGGGAAAGAAGGCCTGGGAAAAGCAAGGGGGGGGAAAAAGCCAACCAATAGAACACAGGTATTTTCTGCTATTTTTTGCTGTATGTTTTTATAATGAATTAAATTTTATTTAATTTTTTTAGAATTAGGATCCGATGCTCTATTGTCACTGTTGTTTCCGCAGCAACACAGTTTAAAAGTCCATCCTCTCCACTGTCACAACATCAAAACAATAGACAAATTAGTAACAATTAGTAACAAACAATAAATACAGACCAGCACGATAAAGCAGTCATTCCACATAGTTTCCACATACTGCACATTTCAACCAATTGCACTTGAAAACAGCGGCATTAAAGAAAAGCAATGGTGGAACTAAGTTGTAAACATGAGACTGCTTTGTAAACATGAAGGTGCACTAGATCAGATTGTCAGCTTAGCAGCATTCGGTATGATGATGGCTGAAGGATAGAAACTGTTTTTTAGTCTGCTAGTTTTAGTCTATGGATCTGAGACGTCTGCCTGAAGGCAGACCTTCAGACAGCACATGTCCAGGGTGTGATGGGTCCTGAAGAATTTTCTTGATGTTCCTGAGACAACTGTGCAGTTCTTCAACTGAGGGGAGAGGAAAGTCAAATCTTTAGCAAAAATGTACTAAATGCATAATACATAATTTACGTACCTGTGTGTCTTTTTAGACCTTTCCCGCTACCCCACCCTCTATTACCCCGCCAAAAGCCACTGAAGAGATCAAGGGGGCAAGGAGACTTTCTGAGGGGGAGGTTGACGGAGGTGTGCCTCAGCACGTGAATGGCAACTCTCCAGCACCAGCCATTGCCCAGCCTCTAGACCCCCCATCTCTGGTCCAGCCAATCCAGTGTGCCTTAGCCAGCAGAGACAACCAATCAGGAGACAGAGTGGAGACGGAGGCACCTTGTTGCCTTGATGAAAGCTCATCAGATGGAGCTCTACAGAAGGAAGAGTGAACTCATGCCAGAACGTAATAAGGGGGAGAGGGAGTCCTTGTGATGCCTTTGCCATGGTAAATTCTCTTCAAGGGCTGCTGTAGCCATTTTGCCAATCATTCGCACTTACATCTTTTTTGTCGTTTTACGCTGAGCAATTTTAATTTGAAATGACACACAAGTGTTTCCTGACAAGAACAGAAAGACCTTTAAGCCAGTAAAAATAAATCACTTATCTAGATTAGCTCTTGGGCCTTGGTAAGCATCTGCCCACACTAGTCCCCTATCCCAAAATAATAACACTGTTTTCAAAATGGCTACAGTTGTCCGTGAATTCAAAATATTTTGAGAAGTATAACCCACGTCTGTCACATTTTAAGAAAGCAGTGTAGTGTAGACATTACAGCAACAGTGTGTAATGCCGAGTAGTGTAGAGATGATTGCATTGATACAGCACGTTGGTACAGTAGCTCTGTACTAAATTGCACCAGACTGTGCTGTGTGTTGTGTTACTGTATGAGGCCTGTAACTTGGGTAAGGCACAGTAGGGTCAAAGATCTTAGTCCAATAGCAAATGTGTAACAAAACTAAGTGAAGCAACAAAATGAGAATCGAGAGTAGATAAGTTGTCTTTTTAATGTATAAGATGTTAGCCACAGTCCAAGTCTCAAAATCTTGTTTTTGACACCCGAGAAAGTATTAGAAGCGTGAGAGGTTGACTTGAGAAGTTTCGCGGTGCTGTGCTGAGTAAATTGAACGGATGGAGGGTAAACGTACCAAGTGTGGGCTTCAGCATGACTGCACTCCCATGACAGCTTGTGGCGAACACTCTATCTGACAATCAAGCTGGTCCTCAGACTTGTGCAGCGGAGTGACTCCTGTCCCGTCTGCACAAGCTAAACAAACACAGCCAACAAAAGGACTTCCCTTTGCAATTAACATTTTTGTGCACCTTGTTTTCAGAGTGATTGTATGCTGCCTCCTACAAATTAATGCAAATTTATTTTTCAAGTCTAACTAATGTGACTCTAAACATTTTGTGTATATTGACAAAAATATACCTATTGCTTTTAAGTACTCTGCACTCAGAATTTTAATAAGAGATGTTACAATTTATGCAGCCCAATCTTAAACCACATAACTGGTTTAAGTAAATTTTTTATTTATTTCATTGTATATTGGCCAAGAAAATTAGTTTTATTGTTATGGAAAGACAAAGACCAAGTTAATACAGATTTGATGAGTTTATATAATATATATGTATTTATTTCTAAAGTACATTTGAGATTTACAATGGAAATCTAAGATGTTTTGTTAAATCAGTTTGAATGTGAGAACAAAGTGAGTAAATTGTGGTTTTGTATGAAAATAAATATCACTTTATTCTCATGTAGGATAAAATGAGGCCTAAGTTGAAACCCCAAAAGTGGTTAGACAAAATTTCCTGTTCGGATTTCATGTTTGTTTGAAAAACAGTTCCTACCATTTGTTATGATTTTGAAGAGAAAATATTTCCCTGCTACCAATTTAACTGCATACCAAATTAAAACATGGGCAGCCTCGTAAAAACATAATGCTTTATGATATATATTAATCCCCCATGCTGTTAAACCAGGTGGCATGAACTTGTGAAGACATTGACCGCCATGAGTAATTGCCTTGTTTTCTTAGGACATACCTGGTGTTATTTGTGGCTAATGTGTTTATTAATGTGGATAGAGCCATTATAACCGAAATTACTGCAGAGACTGAAATTCCTAGCTTTGCTGGTTTCATGCTTTACTATTGGCCAGCTATCGGGAAGAGGGCAGTTTTAACCGTCAGGCTCTCAGTTCTCTTAGGAGGGAGTCATTTCATTTGTTTCATCATTTTTCTATCAACAGATCCAGTTATTAGCCAAACAGTACTACTTGGCTATCCAAAGATGCATGTAATGAATTAATCCAATACACTTAGATGGGTGTAAAAATTGAAAGAATAATGTGCATTGCATTGTACAAAAAGGATGGTATAAGTATTTCATCCTCCGTACTCTATGCTATAGTCCATAGCCTTTTTGCTGCTCTTGGCACTGGATGATGTCTGAAATTACCTGTTTGTTTAAAAGAATATTTTTTTGCCAGCAGAAATCAGTAAACTCAGTTGTCATTATCAGAATGACAGCAAGTAGTAATTTAAAAATGACATGTATGTTCAAAAAATGTGAATTAGTGTACAAGTAGTGCCCAGGTGAAATATAAGTGTAACACTAATAATATAGGTGAGAAGACTATACTGAACTATTTTAAAGTTAAGCCAAGAAGCCAGGACACTGGGCACTGTACCTTTAGGAAATAAATGTTCAGAATGTTCTGATGAACTTTAAAAGTCAGTTTCAAGCACCTTATTTTTAAATATTTTAAAACTATTTTCAGAAAATTACTTAATGATAAATTTGACTATACCCTTTATTTATGAAGTATATTTTTTGAACCCAAGGTAAAGAATTATTAACACTGAATCACTTTAAATGGCCCAATTCATTGTTCATCTTATCAAATAATCATAAACAAAGAGTGAAACAACAGGTTTCATATTTGTTGTTTTTAATAAGTCGAGATTAAACAGTGTTATGCTTTGCTGTGTTTCCTAGCGTGTAATGCATTAGACTGGAACTGTAGGCAGACATAATGAATACCAGGTGGGCTGTAGTCTGAGCCACAGTAGGTTGGACTGGACTGTGAACCTAGTACAGTATGTATAGTACAGTTCATTAAATAGGTAAAGCATTTTAAAATTACAATAGTTGATCTTGACATTGTCCTCCTTTTGTGCATGTATACACACCAACACACATACTACACTGAATCCACAACTGCCATCTTCCTGTTAATGTTCTGTATCTCTGTATAGTTTTGGTGAGTCCTGTTGGTGAATGTAGGTAAGCTATCACTTAATTATGCAGATACACTTCCACTCTTAAAGTGGAGTATCATGAATATTTAGAAATGCATATAGCGATGTACAAACAGTCATACAGTGCTTAAGGAGGAGACCACGTTCACCTACATTTAAATTGTAGCCTCTCCTGTAGCTGATGGTATGAAATGTGGCTGTCATGCGTTTGGTTTGTCATAGTAGATGCAAGCTTAGCACCTTCCCACTACCCCAAAAAAAAAAAAATCAATCACCAGAAACAAAGTGATACGTTTCACAGAAACTTGCTGATGTGAATGGCATACAGCAGCCGTGTGAACAACATGAAATGGAAACAGTGCAAACTTGGCATGTACTGACAAACCACATGTATAAGCAGTCACTGCACCCACAGGTGGGACACCTGGGCCTGAGTGGAACTTACTGGTCATATTCCTAGATGTACTACACACCGTTGAGTAGAAGACTTACTGACAATTGTTTGTTTGTAGTTATGTGAATTATATCCTGTTTCTGGTTCCTCTAAAATAACTTTGTCTCCAACATTTCTAAACCATCTCCCACTTTTTCCTCGTCTCCCCAACAAAATTAACAAATTGAAATACACATAATGAGGATGTATGTAACATTCTAAAGATGCTAATTAAATATTTCCAGCAGTGTGGAGCTAAAAGTGTTTCTTACTATTTCTTACTAATGTTATTACTACCACTATCTGTACACTGTTGCTTATTGTTAGTATTGAAATGCGCTTAGCACAAATAGACGATTTGTAACCTGTATCAATTGCGGTTTTTTCCCTTGCTTGTATTTTATATGAAATTGTTTGACTGCTTCACCACTTTGATGTAACTATTGCAGAATTTGATTGCTACACCCTGCTGTTTCAGGTTTGTTTTGTTGGTAGCTGCCCTTTTATTGCCTTACAGAAAGCACAATGTTACGGAGGATTTATTTGTGGGGAGAAGGAAAAAAAAAAACAAGAACCAAAAACTTGCTTTCAAGTTCTTTCAACCGAAATTAGTTTATTCCAAAAAAAAATGTACCTGCATATCACGAAGCTCAGCTGGTGAAATTGTACAAGAATTGAGGTCCACTGTGTGAAAGGAAAATGGTGATGTTCACATCTTTTGCTGAAAGAGGGTATAAGTTGTGTGAGTTCTGGTTATTCAGCTGAATTTAGGTTGAACTTGTCAGTTAAGATGGACATTTCTCCCATATTAACCCATCTTTCCACATATATGTAGAACGAGTAATTTGGGTTTAATTCTGTTTAGGCACTAAACACTATTAAGAAAATGTTCATTCCATTTATTTAGATTTGTGTCTGTAGTTTTTATTTTTTGCATGATTCTCCCTGTTATTTCCTTATCACGACCCTTCACTTCACAAAATAAGGCAAGCTTACAGATTGGACCTACACGTTATATTTCACAAACTTATTCAGATGCTGCTTTGGAAGGAGTTTGTTCATTACATCATTAATCTATAGCAAACTTTACTATTTATTATGAATATGTATTTTAGACACTGGTTCCTGTGTGTTCCACCACATCCAATGTATGTGTGACTGATACATGCATCTGTGTGTGCTGATATGTGTATCAGAAGCTCTTATAAGGACTTGTGCAGTGAAGGGTAAATTCCTTATTAATATTCTTACAGTCTAAAATGTGTTTTAGCAGCAGGAAAAAGCACCAGAATGTTTTGGAAAGAAATGTTTTTTTCCATATTTGTTTTGCTGTTGTGGTCTTATCACAATGGATGAAAGGAAAGAGGGCTAACAAAGGGTTTGCAGTCATGTTTGTATGGTTGGGAAATGACTTACAGTGCTGAAATAAAATTTATTCTTTTAGTAAAAAAAGCATATTGTCTTCATTGCAAAGGTATACTTGAGTGCTTACAATTACAATAGACTGCTTATAGTTACATTCAAACAAGATCAGGGTCAGCTGCTGATGAGGACTTCACTAACTTATTTTAATATGATTTACAAATAACCGCTAAGTCTAATTATAGAGGCGCTGTACTATTGAAAATTAGGGAGCTATGCAGGCATACAGCATCGGCTTTTGGAGACATGTGGCCTCAGCATCTCGCCCGGATGGGCCCGTGTAGGCCTGGATGTGGACCGATCTAACCGAGCTTTATTGTTCCCCTCCGGCTGACAGTCACACTCTGACAGCCTCAAGCGTCGTCGCGGTGCCAGGGTCGCTCTGGGTTAAAGCCGTTTCGTTCCTGCTGGCTGGATTTCTGTCCGTCGGTTCGTGAACCGGAGCGGTCCGGCTCCACAGCCCGGAAATTTCTCCAAAAAACAGTCGGATGAATCTCCACTAATTACTGGCGAACAACACGATTCCCCCGCTTTGGGCCATACAGAAGCCTCGGCGCAGAGTGGGGAAGCCCGCCGCTTCTCGGGCGTCGGATCTCCGCGGCCGCTCCGCTGCAGTCCCGTAACGTTTCCAAGCGGCCTTCACACGTACATGTAAATATATATATTCGAGCTGTGTGATGTCGCCATATTGCATGATGTAAATCAAAACTTTGTCATTAAAACTAACAGCTCTCTTGCTTAATAACTATATAATATTGGCTTTAGGTAAACTTTACCCTGCTGTGTTTGGTAACTAGTTATAAAGGGCTTATGGCGCGTTGTATTAGCTCGCGGTGTTTAGTAACTAGTCATGTTTACATGTTCAACTAGCACATGGAGACTGTATTACAGGGTAGCAGAACGGCGTGGAGGGTGAGACTTTTTAATAAGGGTTTTGCACTTCATTAAGTGTGCATTTATCTAATATAGTTAATATTGCAGTGAACGCGCGTCTCCGAGGCAAAAAGTCCGTATCTTGACAGACACCGTACTCAAGCATCTTTTACGAATTTCGTTATTTCTAGTGTAAGCGAAAACCATGTTTTGGTATATTTATATGTCATATATACTGCGCAATTACCCGGTGAAATGCTAAAAAATCGTGTTTTGTGAATAATATTAAAAAGAGCGAGATAAGTGTAACGGTCTCAGTAAACTTGGTGTATCTCCAGTTGCGGGGTGTTTTTAAAATATATTGGTTCTTAAAAGGTGTGAACAGCAGTAATTTCACACTTAAATATTTATTGCTTCAGATTGTTTTCGGATTATTTTTTTTCTACAGCATTTGCAAAAACGATTAAACAGCATATTAGAGTCCTGCGCTCTTTACGGCTACATAGTCATGTATGTAGTATATACGTATATTTTGACTTGTTTGCACCTGTTTTAACGGAATTAAAACAACGCTTGACGAGTGCACTGGAGAGAAATCACGTTTTAAAGTGCCGAAGGTGTGCTGTGTATGTTGAAGGAGCAAGCTTATTTAACAGGACTTTGTTACGGCACTTTCAGGGCTGCCCAATCCACCCATGGTTTTATGTGCTTTTGCGTCTTTTCTTTTGTTTGTGTGGGTTTCCAGTGTCAGGACTCTAGGCAGATCTGTTTTTCTAAATTCATTTTAATGTGAATGTCCTGTGATGTGTTGCCCTTCGGCTCTGCACAGCTTTTCCGTGGATAAGCAGACATGGAAAGCGGCTTTATTTGCTCGAGATAATAATCCATCCCATCCATATTCCGACTGCTTGTTCTGGACAGGATCACAGGCCTAAATAATAATATTGCTAATTTTTTAAATGTGCTGAGTAGCACAGTGGCTCTGTCTGCCCACACCTCCACGGCTGGGGGGTTTGAATCCCCACCATGCTATCTGTGTGTGGAGTCTGCATGATCTCTCCAAGTTCCTGAAGTTTCCTATGAGTACTCCTGTCTCCTCCAGCCCTCAAAAGACATGCAGTTAGCTTAATTAACTGCTGTCTCTAGATTGTCTCTAAATTACCTATGCAGAGTGATATTGTGTGTGCCTGTGTCCTGCAATAGATTGACAGCTTTGTGCCCTGTGCTGCCTGGCGTCAGCTCCAGGGCCCCCTGCAGACCTTATCTAGTATAAAATGTTGACAGATGGATGCTTGCATAAATAGAGCTACAGTGCATGGGTTGTATGGTTTTCTGTTTGATCAGTTTTAATGCAGTTAATTTTTCTTGGTGTTTGTATGTTATTTTTACGATCTATGCCGTATGCCTCATTTCAGAGTGTGTTTGTCTCACCCAACAGGCTGACGACTTCGGCTAATGCAGTGGATTCTCTGAGACGGGAATCATACATACAAAGTACAAACGCACCTGTTGCTCCATTTTCTCTGACATGCTCTGTCAGTATGTAGAGCTCTAATTTTCTATCTGGGAGACTTTGAGAAGATCCCGTAGAGTCACAGCTTGAGACCAAAGCGCTGTGCAGTACTTCAGTTTGTCCTCCTCCAAGCACATCTTTTGGCATAATACCGTCACATTCTGCGGTTCACCGACGACATAAAGTCCTGAAGACGCCATCTGGTTGGCATGGCGTCGGTTCCTGTTTACTGCTTGTGCCGGCTGCCGTACGACGTCACCCGTTTTATGATTGAATGTGACGTCTGCCAAGATTGGTTCCATGGAAGGTAACGCAATATTTAAAGTGTTATTGTATGTATTGTATTAATTATACTACTATGTATGATATAGTGATGTTATATAATGACATTGAAGCTGTGTGACATGCTCTGATAAGCTTATTGTGCATTGCTCTTCAGCTGTGTAGGGGTGGAGGAGGATAAAGCCACAGACATTGACCTCTACCACTGCCCTAACTGTCAAGTCACACATGGCCCGTCTGTCAGTGAGTATCCGTCTGTAGTGCCCTCCTGACTTGCTTCACATCCTTTTCCCCTGCGTGGTCCTCTGTATCAGTCGATGTGAGGGATTTTCTGTCAGGGTGCCTTGGTGTGCCTGTGTGTCTCATGGTCCCCTCTTTCCACCGCAGTGCGAAAGCGGCGTGGGACTCACAGGCAGTCCGAAGGGGCAGGAGCGTCCAGGGATGCGAGCCGTCCGGTGAAGACCGGTTCATCTCAATTTGTCCGTGAGCTGCGCAGCCGCACCTTTCCCAGGTAACCCCCATTCGCTGTCCTGCTGAACATGTGTTTGGCTGTTTGCTCCTGCTGGTGACGCTTCCCTGTTTTCCTTTTTCATGTCAGTGCTGAGGAGGTTCTTTTAAAGCCGTCTGGAGCCCAGCTGACTGTGGACTTCCTCGAGGAGCGTTCCTTCAGTGTCCCAGTGCTGGTGCTGCGGAAGGATGGGCTGGGCATGACCCTGCCCCCGCCCTCTTTCTCGGTCTCTGACGTTGAGCACTATATAGGTGTGTGTGTGTGTGTGTGTGTGTGTGTGTGTGTGGCCTCCTCGTACCTATCTGGTGCGTTCCTCCTGGAGCAGAGGCCTTACGGCGAGGCTGATGTGCTTTCTGTCTGCAGGAGCTGATCGGGAGATCGATGTGATTGATGTTGGTCGTCAGGCCGACCTGAAGATGCGCTTGGGTGACTTTGTGGAATACTACAACAGCCCCAACAGAGACAGAGTCCTCAACGTGATCAGCTTGGAGTTTTCAGAGACGAGGTGCCATGTCTGGTCCTATAGGCTGGTGCTACTTGCATGAATTGTAATACAAATGTAGTTGTGCCCTTTAAATGACAGGATAATCATACTTCTGATCATGTAGGATAGTTAAGTCTGTTGTTGGGAAATGGGTGTAACAGTGGTGCTGTGTTCCAATTACTGTATAAATAACCAGCCTAAACTGAGGTGGTCCAGAATGGAATAATGTGTTAGGGAGGAAAAAAAACACAGGCTTGAGAAGTCTTCCTTTAATGAAGAGTGGTCCCTATCCCCTTGTAAGAGCTTCCAAACTTAATACCAATGGATTCTCTTTCAGGCTGTCCAACCTGGTGGAAACGCCCAAGATCGTCCGCAAGCTGTCCTGGGTAGAGAACCTGTGGCCAGAAGAATCGGCATTCGAGAGGCCCAACGTTCAGAAGTACTGCCTGATGGGGGTTAAAGACAGCTACACAGACTTCCACATTGACTTTGGCGGCACCTCAGTGTGGTACCATGTGCTTCGGGTAGGACATGAGCGGATGGGGATAAGCGCATGCTGCTGATGGAGGAGGGTGTTCAGGATGTTATCTTGCGCTGGTGTAGACATAAACAAAGATCATAGAATCAGCTCTATGCCTGTGCTGCCTTTTTCCAGGGAGAAAAGATTTTCTACCTGATTAGACCAAGCCCAGCCAATCTGGCTCTATTTGAACGGTGGAGCTCTTCGTCCAACCAGAACGAGCTCTTCTTTGGAGACCAGGTGGACATGTGCTACAAATGCTCTGTGAAGCAGGGCAACACCCTCTTCATACCAACAGGTACTGTCCTTACTTGCCGCCTGTTTGATGGGTGCCGTGAGGTACTCATGTTCAAGTGCTGAGGAGACAAGCTGAATAGGATTTTCACTGAGAAGAGAGCCCAGTCCCACAGGTTGTAATAATACGACCAGACTGTACTCTCCAGCCTGTGTCTCTCAGACACTGTTAATTTATTGGGTGCTATCTATAATTTGGACAGTGTTCTCATACCATTCTATCCACTGTCTTGGTGATACTTGCTTCCCATCTACTGTATGGCTTTCAGGATGGATGCATGCTGTACTGACCCCAGTGGACTGCCTGGCATTCGGGGGCAATTTTCTGCACAGCCTGAATATCGACATGCAGCTCAGGTGAGACGTACCAGAGCTGCTGGACAAAGCATGGCATCGTTTTAGTTTACCGCTCCTCTTCTGCATTCATTTCTGCAGCCGGGTGTTGAATTCTTTGGGTGAGAGGTTCCTTGCTTAACACCATTTGTGATAATTGACAAACCCACATGACAAGTGAGAGAAGCCAGTCAAGTGATTGACAGTGCCCAGGAATCCTGCACCCCCTGTGTTCCCCCCCATCCCCATCACTGCTTGAATGAGGGTCCCTCAACACACACCTATTGACTGAACCCTCAGGGCGTACGAGATTGAGAAGAGACTGAGCACAGCTGACTTATTCCGCTTCCCCAACTTTGAAACTGTGTGCTGGTATGTAGGCAAGCACCTCCTCGACACACTCAGAGGTAAAGTCCCCCTGGCCGAGAGACCTGTCCCTCCATTAAAATAACCCTTAGCAGTATATCATTCCCCACCATGCAATTACTTTACAGGACAGTGTCTTGTGCATCTGTCCTTGCAGACACATTACATTTTAGTGGAATGTTTAGCTGTTTATACAGTTGGATATTTTACCAAGATACTGAGATTTAAATGTTCTTTCAGTACAGTTTGATTATTTTTACATTTAAAATTAGCTATTAAACAACTGTGGCTTAAATTATTTCATGGATTAAACACCTTTAATATCTTGATGGAGTAAAATGTTAAATTTCCACATATCTCAAAGCTACATTTATCAGGCACCTCTGTTGTGTGATGTTGTGCTATTCCTTGTGCTTCATAGTGAATTATGGGAATTTGTTTGCTGCCCCTGCAGGTCTGAGGGAAAATCGCAGGCCCCCGGCCTCCTACCTGGTACACGGTGCCAAGGCTCTCAACAATGCCTTCCGCAGCTGGACCCGCAAGGAGGTGAGGGATGAACAAACCTTTTGTGTGTTGAAAACAGGTGCTTGACATTTTATAGTAGCAATGTTGAACTGCAGCTTAACACAGTGTTGCTAATAATGTACCCCAGGCGGCGGCTGAACACGCACACGAGATCCCAGAGACCATCAAGACCCAGCAGTTGGTGAAAGACCTGGCCAAGGAAATACGCCTGGTGGAGGTAGGATAGGGTGAACCTCAGCATTGCTTAATGAGGGGAGGGGGTACTTGTATGTTCAAACATTCTGTGTTATTGAATGCTCTGATGCTATCAGTTTGTTTACCGACCGAAGTTCTACTCATTTGTTTAGTTGTTGTTAGTGTGTGATTCCCCTTCGATTCTTTTGACAGGACATCTTTCAGCAGAATGTGGGGAAGACGGGAGCCCCATTTGCTCCCCTTCGGGGCTTCTCCTCATCCCTTCCTCACACCCCGATGACGTCCCCCCCTACTCCAGGGCGCCTCCCTGGCAGGAAGAAAGCCTCCAAATCAAAGGATGGAGCCGCAGCCTCGGGACCCAAGAAGAGGGACAAGAAGGGCAAGGAGGCCAAGCCTGGAGCTGAAGATCTGGACCTGCTGGAGATACACACCAAACACACACTCAAAAAGTTCCAGCCTTGGACCAAGGGCAAGAACAAGGTGACCATATTTGCCTTGTCCTTCTGCACCATGCTGTCCCTTTGCATGAAGGTCATTTCGAAGGAAACATTGAGGAAATTTGGTATGATGATAAAATCAAATGTCTTTTGCAGCTGGACCTGCCTGTCACCGGCCTGGATGATCTGGAGGGGAAGTTGGACAAAAGCAAGCTGAAGTTGGTGCTTACAAATGGCAAAGAACAGGGGTGAGTGTAGCAAGGTTCCAGAGGGTGGGGGCTGCAGATATGCAGCCTTCGTAATTTGCAGATCCTGTTCAGTCGACTTTGCAGTGAAATGCAGGAGCCTTTCCTTCCACCATGTACAGTACCTTTTTGTTTTGTTCTCTGTCGGCCTAATAAGGAGAATGGAAGAACGCCAGAGTGTCACTCCATCTGAAAAAATTCTCGGTGTATCTACTCATTACTCATAAACACAATTCACCATTAGTTTATATTTTGCTATTGTAGTTTTTTTTTTTTGTCCTGGGCTATTGCACATTTTCCATTTCCGCATCTGGCCTCTGGCAGGAAAAAGGGGAGTAAATCAGCCAGTAGTGCTGGGAAAATGAGTGAGGCCCAGTTTGAGGGACTGGACAGCCCTGACATGTCCAACTCCGAGGAGGAACTGCAGATCGACGAAAGCCCACCTTCCAGACGCCGGGCCGCTCGCTCCGGAAGGAAGAGACTGGCTTCAGGTGAGCTACCTCCACAATAAGCTTAAACTTATGAAGCAGCTGCCGTCCCGAAGGGCTAGAGTGACATGAGGGCCATTGTGATCGATCTGTCCGCCGATTGGTTCCCTCCTGGCGGTCGGGGCTCAAACCTTTCGGGATTGTTGCAGGTCTGCCACGAAAACTGCCCCGGGCCAAGCCATGCTCTGACCCTCACCGAGTCCGCGAGCCAGGGGAGGTCGATTTCGACATTGAGGTGAGCTACCTCGTCGCTGTATATGTACGATGAAAAGGTCTCTGCATATCCCAGCACGTCTCCAGGGGTGTTTCTGCAACGTCACTCTGCAGGAGGACTACACCACAGACGAAGATGCGGTTGCCATGCAGAGTGTGAAGGGGGGTGCTGGGGGCATCCTGGACCTGTTGAAGGCCAGCAAACAAGTGGCTGGACTGGACCCGTCACTGAGGTGTGTCGCACCCTCTGCCTGCAGTCTTGTTCTGCTTGCACTACTGCCTCTGTCCACAGTGTCTCTCTGCTGTTCTCCCAAATGAGGGCCTGCTCTGGAGTCACCGTTAACCTTCTTTCTCCGTCAGTGAGGAAGCACCCGCCTCTCCCAGTACGCGAGATGCCATCCAGGGCATGCTCTCCATGGCCAATCCACCCTCGTCTTCATCTTCATCCTCCTCTTCCTCCTCGCCTTCTTCTCCGTCCTACACTGGCACGAAGCGGGGATTGGGCCCTGAGAAGGCGCGGGTTGTTCAAAGGCCCGGGAAGAGACCGGTGAAGCGTCCGGCTCGAAACCTCAGCGACGACGAGCTGGAGAGCCTGGATGAGCAGGAAACGCTGGGAACCTGCTTCAAGGACTCTGATTATGGTGAGAATATGGCTGGGGGGGGGGGGTGCAACTAATGATTATTTTGATAATTTTGATTTGATTTTTAATCGATTTTATTATTATTTTTCCGAGGTGAGAGCATTGTATGAGTATGCACAGAAGCACAATAACATACATAATCTTTTTAAGTTAATGACTGCTGATCTAACAAAGCATAATGAAATTAAATAAATGAACACTGGGTGACGCTACCAAGTCCTGAGAATAAGAGGGAAGTGCAATTAATATACTGTTTGTCCAAATATTACTAGAGTTGTAGTCAAGACCACCTAAACCAAAACCAAGTCCTGACTGAAACCAGAGTGTGTTGAGACCGAGACAAGACCAAGACTCTGAAGGGCCAAGACCAAAACCCGGGCAGGGATTGAAGATTAGTACATATACATAATAATGTAATAATTGAAATATTTTAAATAAGATGAACATCAATCGATTGAGCACATACATGACGGGGGAGAGACCACGCGAGCGAGTGTGTCTGCATTTATTACGGACAAAGTAAACATTTATTGAGGGGAAAAAACTTTCTGCATTTTACGTTAAAAATGCGCCGGCTTGCAAACGCCATAGACTTTAGTGACAGCACAAATAAGACGATTGCTGAGGAATAACCCGTGAACAGCGGGTGACAAATTTAGTTTTAAAACGTGTCCGGTTGTGTGCGTATACTACTGTGATGAACTGTAAATAAGATAAATAACATAAGGCTATTTTGTTTGTTTAATAAAAGGACAAGGTATAGACCTGTTCTATAGGAAAGCTAATCATGACTTCTGTTGTGATCTGGCGCTATATATATATAATATTACAATATTACCTTGGGGTGCCCCCCTAACACAGTGGTAGGGTAAACACACTGTGGTATTTGTAGCCACATTTGATAATAGTCGATTGTGTTGACATCTTTCCCAGACAACCAGGACTTCACCGGTGTTCATGTGTGAAGGGGCGGGGCAGCAGTAACGTCATTAATAGGAATATTCTCAGAGTTGTGGTCTGCTCTTGAAATAAAATCCCGAGTGACAAGAAAAGAGTACAAATATGGCTGATTCAAAGACAAGATCGAGACCTTCAAAAACTGTTCTTGAGTACTGCAACATTTGATATTACTATTCATATACACTTATTATACTATATATATTATCATGAAGAAATGATGCAGTGGTGTAGTGGTAACAAGAAATTTAAGGTGGGTAAACTATATGCACGGCAGTAAAAACGGTGTGTAACTATTCATATCATTAACATTAGAGATCTCAAAAAAGGTGAGTAAACGCTGTTTTGTAAATTTAAAAGGTGCGTGAACAGCGTTTATGTGCATTTACCCTCCACTACAGCCCTGAATGAAGGATTTGCATCATCTTTGTCTTTTATGGCGGTTGGCTTCCAGCTTGGTGCTTTACTGCAGCAGTGGCTTTGGTTAGCTTGCTGCTCCCAAATGAGGGGGTAGCCACTGTACTTGAGTATAATAACGTAGACCCAACTAATCGATTATTAAATTAGTTGTCAGCTATTTTAATAGTCGATTTTAATTGATTTAATCGATTAGTTGCTGCAGCCCTAGTTGCGTGTTAAACTCAGTTGTGAGTAGCTTCTTCTAAAAGTCGCTTGTTCTCTCAGTGTACCCTTCTCTGGAGTCCGATGAGGAAGACCTGGCTTTCAAATCCAAGTTCAAGCGGAAGAGGAACTCCGGAGACGCGCCATGGAACCCCAAAGGTGTGCATTTCCCCAAAGACAGCTCCCGCCCCCTGGCTCTGGCTTGACGTTGTGTTTTATTCTCCCGCCGAAAGCACTCCAGCTTGACCCTGTGCCCCTCCTCCACAGCTCGGGTCACCCCATCGCTGCCCAAACAGGAGCGTCCGGTGAGGGAGAGAACGCGAGTGGCATCTGTGGAGACGGGTCTTGCTGCCGCAGCTGCTAAGCTAGCACAGCAGGTGAGAGCTCGAATCCTGCCCAGCAGGTGGAGTAGTAGCTAAGGGTGATCTCAGAACACTAAGAAGGTTATCTTCTTACAGAAATGATAATAGGAAAATGTTAAGTTTAGGAATCAGTATTTGTGTGGTGCAGCATTCTGTCTCTCAGAACATCTGCAACTGAGTATTACCTTAAGTCAGTTCAGTGTTCAGCATGGGTCACATGACCAGCCAGTGATTCCTGTGCAGCTAGTGATACGTCCTGATCAGGCCTTTTTATTTTTCCATTTTGACAGAAGCAACAGAAAACCACCAAGAGGAGATATACCAAGAAGCAGCCAAGCGGCCAGAGTCAGTCGAAAACCCCTCCGCAAGCAGCCGCCGCCTCTGCCTCCCCCCCTGCCTCGGATCCCCAAGGATACGGGCTGGCAGCTGCCTCTGAGGTAGAGGACAGAAGGGCAGAGATTTACTCCGCCAGCCTTCTTGACCATGAATACACCGCCGGCCCCAGCCCATTCGGAGGCCCCAGAGGGCCAGCTGCCATGGCCCCGGGGGTCTTCCTCACCTCCAGGCGGCCATCGCAGTCGCCCCAAAGCAGCAGTAGCTACTCCGTCTCGTCCCCTTCACCCGCTGGGGGTGGGAGCTCAGGGGCAGCAGGAGCAGGTCAAGGTGAGTCACTTCTGCCGGAGGCGATGACCATCATTGTGTGGCCCCACCTAATCCTACAGTCACATCGACAGTGTTAGGGAAACGCTGCTTAAGCCAGCCTCTCTGTCTCCTGTTTCACAGGAAAGCGGGGAAAAAGGGGTCTGGCCACTGCGAAGCAGAGACTGGGAAAGATTCTCAAAATCCACCGTAACGGAAAACTGCTCCTGTAAGAGTGGGCGGCTGGCTGGGCTGGATGGAGGGGGTTGGGCACCTCTCAGATGTCACAGGGGTCATGGGAATGAAGTGTAAATATTTTAAGCCAAACTCGCATTAAGCTCCATCTTTTATTATTGTTGTTGTTGTTATATTATTATTATTATTATTATTATTATTATTATTATTATTATTGTTATTGTTATTCTTTGTAGTCAGCTACTGTACTCTCGCTTTTCCTCCTCTGCATGGTCTCTGCTCATCCTTCTCTCACCAGTATCTTTCAGCTCAGAATTACCCTGTGGAGCCAGTTTAATTGCTGTTTTATACTACTAAGGGGGAAAAAGTTATTGCTGCAAAGTTTCGAGATATAATTGTAAAGATAAAGAATAGTGGCACCCAGCACTGCCTGTCCAGCGAACGTGATCAGCTTTGCGGCCATGGTGCGGATTACTGCATGCTGATCTGAAGGTTATTTTTTAGGGGGTACTACATAGCATGCGAGTAGTGCATTTACATACGACAAAGCAAAGCTTTGTGTGTTTGGGGGGGGGGGGGTGTTGGATCTAGTGGTGCAGTGGGCTAGAGTGAGAGTGTAAAAGTTTGCTAATTCTGTAGCTTGGTTTACTGTCAACCTGCTAACATGTGAGATTCACTGCATTGTGATGGAAAGTACGACCTAACAGAATGGATACACCATTGTACAGTTATCCCTGACTCCAGGGATTAACCCGCAATGCCCCTACCTGTGTGACGAATGTCTGCAGCCGTGGGAAGCGGAGGTGAGAGCCATTGACCACCAGCTCAGGCAAATGTTTCATTTTATTTCTGGTTTAATGCAGGTGATCTTTCATGCTGCATATGTGTTGCCTCATCGTTATATGCTACTCTTGTAATCCATTCTACTTTTCCTCTCACTTCCTCCTTGTCTACTTTCGTATCAGTAATCTTAAATACTGAATTTGATGTACAGTGCTAGATGTCTGACTAGGGAGAGTGGACATTTGTGCAGCAAAATATGATTATGTAATGTTAACCACAACCATGTCCATTATGCCGGCTTTAAACAGCTTTGTGCACACGTGCACATTTCATATGATTTGAACAAGTTAATCTCCAGCAGTGAAATACTGGAGTCTGGGGCACGATTTCTGTGGAGGAATCTCCTTACTTTTGAATATATAGGACAGAGTGGTTGCTTTGATGTAACAGTAATATCGCACCTCTTTGAATTGAAGCAACATTTTTAATTAAAAGCCTGTGGTCCATTTTTTGGTTAGTTAAAAATACAGTAAAATAACTTGTACATAGTTTGTCCAGGTTTTAGTTTAAACAAAAAAGCTCTTTTTTTGTAATCTATTTTATATAAAAATAGAGAATGTTTTGTGGGAAAAACCTGATTTAAACTGAAATGTTAGTTAACATTTTGTATTTTTTGTGAACTATCCTTTTTATTATCTCTCTATTTTTGTTGTTTACTGCAGTTATGATTAAGGTAATATTTTTGAAAAGGCAATGTTATATGTCCTAAGACTATTATATCAATTATTCTCTAGTTTACTGTAAATTTTGATTGACCTTTTTAATGGGAAGAGTTGTGCTGTAATTAAAATTTGTTTTAAATTTGGTTATTTTTCAGCAGCTTGTCTGTGTTTTGAACTTTTTGGCTTGTTAATTGTTTCTCTGCTCCAATTAGGTGATCAGAGGTCAACAAATACCTTTTAGTAAAATATCCTTAAACAAACCCTGTGTGTCTCACTTTCATACAATAGAAATAACTTTTTTTAAATGCAAGAATGTACATTTTGTCTGTGAAATGTATTTTCTACCAATACATACATCATGTAGGTACTATGGATAATGTGTTTTATTTTTAGATTTTTTAACCACCATTTAAATATCTATGGTTTCTGAAGGTGGGTTTGCATTCATATGTCTCTGTGACTCATATTATGTCTATTAGCCATCAGCTTTATCATTATTTCAAAATGAATGTCGCCATATCAGAATTTCTCAGGGTACCTCTGACATTTTAACATGAAATTATAACACTACTATTAATGCAAAATATGTCGCTTAAAAAATATACAATCGCATGCAGCAGATTAAAAATTTTGGTATGCAAACTCTTGAGAAATCCCCTGACTTACGAGAACTGTTTTTCCCCACCAAGAAATCCAATTAAAGGATATTTTTAAAATGCAGTGTACTGTGCCTGATCTTTTCCCTCTCTGTTGCATGTTCACAGTTAGTTCCATGAAGCAATTGATATGAGCAGTTAATCCCAGATGTATCTTCCTATTCATTTTCTGTTATCAGCCATTTCCTAACTAATGGTCATGGGAGGTTATTTGCCTTTTCCTTAAAATGCAAATAAATAATGGGTCCTGATTCCTTCGCTGCTGTTCTGCTGAAACAATTAAGAATAAACCGATTTGAAGTGAATTTCATCATTTTGCTTTACCAGTTCTGGCCACATCAACTGAGACTTTGGCAGCACTCCTGCCTGCAATTTTCCTATGATCCTAGGACTTGACCCCTTCCGTAATAGATGGCTTCCATCAAACCATCCATCATGTCGACTGCTAATTTAATTCAGGGTCATATGCCTGGAGCACCCCTTTCCTTTGTGCTCTGTTGGGTACACTTTCCATCATATACATGAACGCCTGGTATAAACTCTCAAACCCAAATTGCCTATTAAACTATGGTCTTCGAATATTGTACAATGATTGCATACTAAATCACAGCTTCTTTATTAAGAAGTATTAGTAACAAATATGCACTTCCTTTATATACCATGGAAGGTCTTGCTGCATGTTCTCTAAAGAAAACAACATTTTTGCAATACATGTCAGTCATTGGTAGTTGTAAAACATTGTAAATAGCGAATAGGACAGATTAATAAAAGTAGGTCAAATATATTTTTGAGATAAATCACTAGGTCCCACAAGACGGAGAGTGAGAGTCCTCTGTCTATACTGATTATTTCCACTGTGTTTTTCATGAATGTGCTATATTTGTATTTCCGGTCTTCCAGACCCTACCCCAGTACAGGGCTGCAACTTCTTATTATTACTATTGTTGTTTGTGGTTGCTTACTTCAGCGGGAAGGTTTTCGGTGCTTTTCGCTCGCAGCCTCGTTTTCAAAGCAGGCTTTCCGCGAGACTCAGCTGCCCAATGAGAAGGCGCCGGAGGTTTATCGCCTGCACGCGCACTCCTGTGCTCGCTGATGTAAAATGGCGGAGGTGAGCTGAGCTGAACCGAACTGGTCCAAGCTGCGTTCCTGGGGTATGTCCTTACATTCGCAACTGCTACTGGCCGGGCTGATTTCCGGGTAGCAGCGAAGGCGGGTCTGTGGGCCTTGGGAAACAGGAGACACGAGAAAAATGCGTCGAACGGGATTTTATATGCGATCTGTGAGAGCAGCAGGGACGAGAGTCCAAGGGGTTTAAGGTTAGGGCACTTAGAGTGTGTGTCAGGGAGGGAAAATTCCCAGAAGAGGTAGAGTGTGGTAGGTCAGATAGCCTGAATGGGATGCCGGGTGGCTGTGCTTAAATTCCTAAGCAGCTGGTAAAGTTTCACATGCACTAATTTTATGACAGTTTTTAGCCAACTGTGTTGATGGCTAGGTTGGATTGTATGGCTGCCTTCGGTTACTGTTCAAACGCACTTTAGCTCGGAAGACACCGGTTATTGTGCCAACGTTTGTTCTACGTCATAAAATTATTAATGCATTTCTATAATGCATGCTAGGTGAGATGTATGGTGGGTTCCGTGAATCTGCCCAGTTGGCATCATGCCTCGTCTCTTTCCACAGACTGTCACTTCAGTCCGGTCTGCAGCTGTGGTTCAGCACCCGCCCGTGTATCTAAGTTGGCATCGATAGCTGCTGAATTCACAGCCTGAGGTCCATCAGCTGGGCACGGTAGTTTGTGGAATATTTCAGTGTTCCTGCGTTAAGTTAATTTACCGTTGCTTAGAATTGCCCTCAGTGATGCCGGGCAATTCTTCCGTTTAAGCAGCTACTAATTAAGTGTCAGATCAACTTGTAATTAATCATTTACGATGAAATAATCTTCTGCCCGATACAGCATAAATACCAGTCTAGCTCATATGAAATACAGACCGCGTGGCAATAGATAAGCTTTATTTGTATATTTTCTAGGTTAATAATGTAAATAGTTTCTCTGTTAAACTGCTCTGTCAGCAAGTAAATAAAAGATTCTTGAGCCTCATAAGTGCATGAATCTATATGTGTGGAAGCGTCTATAGAGTTTCTTCCGCTGTGGTGTATATTGTCTTTAATATTGTGATTACCAACCGCTGAACACGGAAGGTAATGGGAATGTAACTGACCACCGTGCTACAGTTTTTGTTATTGTTTTTTTTTCTTATTTCCACATTAATGTTGATAATCTCTTGCATGGTTTTTATTAATGCGGTTATGAATAAAAAAATCTATAAGCCTCTTGGTTTAATAAAGTGGCATTATTTTGTCAATGAAAACAACTGCCGCATCTGTCAAGTCGGTTGATTAGTTTTTTAAATCCCCTGCTATGATACTTGTCACCGATTAATCTTTAGCGAACTCGTAGTCTTGTAATCCTGCGGGTTAACCGATTCATAATTTATGTGTACATGAGCAGTACATAGCACCAATTATCTTACTGCGAACTTGTTTTTCTGGTTGGGAAATATGTTGTAATACCCTGCATATAGATTATGTTACTCTAGCTGTAGGCAAGAGTTATTTCAAGCATACCATGGAACATCATGGAGTGGACGCAACTTCTGAAAAGAAATCTTTTTGTGTTATAAAAACAACATGGAATTCAGATTATAACAATCTATATTAAATTCCAAAATCTTTATTTCTTCTAGTGATACTTAACATCATTTTCTAAAAATGTTTGCGTGGTCTCTTCAAGCTGTGACTTTTTAATGCACTGATCATATGATCTCACTACTTTCACTGATCTCCTCAGTACTTTTGTCGAGATTTATTTATGTTTTGTTTCATGGGAATCATTTTCCAGGACGATGCTATCAGGTACCATCTGCTTGCTTAAATGAGCAGGCAGTTTTAATCTATTTATAGTTACCAACATTATTTGTTTGGAATTACCTTAATGTATGCAAGCATTGTCATCATAATGTGTTATTTTGCTATTATATTGAGAATCATTGTGCTATTTATGGTGTGTGTGTGTGTGTGTGGCATATAGTCTCACAATCATATGGTGATCTGTGTGGGTTTCTAAGCGAATTCTTCACTGTTGCTGTCCACATAAATTGCTTCTGCCCTCTTCATTTGGTGTTTATCAGTAGACCCCGGTGTGCACATCTTCCTGCCCTCTTCATTTGGTGTTTATCAGTGGACCCCGGTGTGCACATCTTCCTGCCCTCTTCATTTGGTGTTTATCAGTGGACCCCGGTGTGCACATCTTCCTGCCC
>JAODKF010000138.1:24688082-24708082 GCA_026779585.1 Mormyrus proboscirostris | reverse complement strand
TTACATGAAAATACATTACATTAGGCTTTGAATTTATCATACAATGTATAGCCCATTACCCTGACTAGGTTAAAGGGTAGGTTATGGATGGATGGACAGATATGCAGCATATAACACATGGATTAATATTCACATGACTAATAGCAGTAGATATGTGTGATATGTGCCCACATGACTGTATATACATATTTGAATACCTATATATGTCTGTATATATACAGTATATTTAGGCAATGTCATATATGAACTTACACCTGAAGTTCATCATATGCGTTAGTGTGATGTAGATAGATGGCTGTTCCTCAGGTTCCAGCTCGGTGTCCCCCCTGTCTGCAGGCCAACGCCGTCCATCACATGGGACAGGAAGGATGGACCTCTCTCCGAATCCCGCGCCACTACGCAAAACTTCGACAGGTGGCTAAGTTTCGCCACCATCGATGAGAGCGACGACGGGGAGTACCAGTGCATTGCCAAAAACACGCAAGGTGTGGCCACACACACCTACACTGTCACTGTGGAAGGTAAGCACACCTTCAGGAAGTGATGGTCAAAGCCTGCAGTAAATGAAAGTGTTGTTCAAGCATGGAGCCTACAAACTTCCACAAAGAGAGTGGACTAACAGTTTCCTAAAGAGTGGCGTCAATAGTGCTATTTAAGACACCTGTGAAAAAGGACCTAAGATTAATGAAGGTTGAGCCACTAAGGGTGGTACGATTTCTTAGGACACTCTGAGTCCATCTCCATGGGTATCTCAGTTGCTCAGTGTTTTGCACATTGTCTCACATCTTTGGGAACAGGATTCAGGTCTCAGCCCTGTATGTCTGGGGTTTGCATGCTGTCATACACTGTTATCCCCGTGATGTCATCAGGTCATACACTGTTATCCCCGTGATGTCATCAGGTTTCCCCCAGGCACTTTAATTTCTCCTTACAGTCCAAAAAATAAATGCTGAGGTACATAGAAATTGCCAAATGGCGTGTGTGGCCTGTGATGGGTTGGCACCCCGTCCTGGGTTATTCCCTGTCTTGTGGCCTGTGATGGGTTGGCACCCCGTCCTGGGTTATTCCCTGCCTTGCTCGCATAGCTTCTGGGATAGACTCCAGAACCCCCGCAGCCCTAAATAAGACAAGCAGGTATAGGAAAATGGTGGATAATTTAGATGAAAAACGGTAGCTGGCTGGTACACAAAAAAATCGCATGTCAGACTGCATCATGTTTTACTGAACTAGCCCAGTTGGCTAGTAGCAAAAATTCTTATGTCCCCCCCCGGGTAGATTCCTATTGGTTATAAGTTTGGGGCTAAAAGGGATGAGTGGAAGTTAAGTGGGTCCCAACTCAAGGAGCCCAAACTACAATGTGGGTCAGATCATTCATAAGTGTTAGGCAACCCAAAACTGAGGTAGACATGAAGGTCCTGTGAGGTCTCACATAGACGCTGTGCTTTTGCCTTTAGCGGCTCCATACTGGACCAAGCAGCCTGTGAGCCAGCTGTATGCGCCGGGGGAGACTGTGAGGCTGGACTGCCAGGCAGACGGTATCCCCACCCCTACAATCAGCTGGAGCCTCAACGGAAACCCCATCACGGGTGAGGCTGGAGCCCAAGCATGCCCCTGCTACAGCTGACGTCATATGTCATGACCTCTTCATACCTCTTTGTCTGTCACATTTACTTCAGTTTCCAGTGCATTTCCGTGTAACAGAAGGGTAACGCCTTTTCAGTCACGTCCCAGTGACTCCTCATACGGACACTGTGCAACCTCCCCGTGTGATTCTTTTCACAGCCGTCGACCCTGACGTCAGACGCACGGTGCACGGTAGCACCCTGACGCTACGAGATGTGACAAACAGCGACACGGCTGTGTACCAATGCGAGGCCTCCAATAAGCATGGGACTATCCTGGTCAACACCTACATATACGTCATTGGTGAGGTCATAAGCACCTTCATCTGTCCCCACGGACATCTTGCAATAGCTTCTCCCGTGCTCATCTCGCCAGTCTCACAGATTATGGGCTTGTGGGCGTCACGTCTTTCTCTCTCTTTTTTCTTTAGAACTTGCCCCTCAGATCCTGACGGCGGATAAAGTGTTATACACGGCCACACAGGGACAGACGGTCTCACTCAGCTGCCGCACGTTTGGCTCCCCCAGGCCAAAGGTCGAATGGTGAGAGATTTGTGCTCCCCACAAATAAAGAAATGTCTGGAAGCAAGGGCTTCGCTTGTATATGGGTTAGTGAAGTGTTTCCCAACCTGGTCCTTGGACCATTTTTGGCTTTGTGGGCAAGCATCAGTGTTTTTAATCTGATGCAGGCAGCAGCAGGAAGCCAGTGGAGGGAGCGTGACAATGGTGGGGGGTGGGAGAACCTGGGAAGAATGAAAACGAGTCGGGCAACTGCATTCTGGAGCAGCTGCAGAGGATGAATGGCGCTCAGAGGCAGACCAGCTAGGAGTGAGATATAATAGTCTAGTCTAGAGATGATAAGAGATTGAACAAGTACCTGAGTGGCCTGTGTGGAAAGAAATAGCTGAACTCTTCTGATGGTGAAGAGGAGAGATCGACGGGACCGGGAAAGATTAGCAATGTGAGATGAAAAGGACAGTGCAGGCAGTGACTGAAGGACAAATCGTAGAATTGTCCAGGGACATCACAAAAGCTTTGTGTGGGGATGGAGCAGCTGAGTAGGGCACCCTAATCCTGGAGTACCGGTATCTGCCAGGTTTTCCGTCCTACCTGATGAGCTGTTGTCTGCCTGAGTTCAGCTGTGGTTCATCAAAGACCAGGTAGGATGGAAAACTGCTGGATACCGGAACTCCAGGATCAGAGTTGCCTACCCCTGCTCTAGGGGTAAGAAAGTAGATAACAGGAATATCTCAAACACAAGGTCTCTGGGAGATGAGCTGGGCTCAGGTGTGTAGATGGCCAGCTGCTGTGTGCTGCTGTGTTCTTATGGATAATCTGGGCAGTTCTGCTGTACGCTAACATTTGTTCTAAAAAGGACTTGGAAGAGGACCACTGGCTGGAGGCTGGTTCTGAAGCAGAGGCTGTCTGGTCATTTACTGTCTTCACTGTCCACACAGGGAGAGTGACAGCCACGAGATGCTGTTGTCCCATGCCAGGGTGTCCCAGCTGGTCGATGGGACTCTGCAAATCCACAATGTTTCTCCGCAGGATGAAGGCTTGTACAAGTGCTCTATGGGGAACACCAACCTGTCCATCAGCGCAGAGCTGGAAGTGCTGAGTGAGTCACAGCTGGGCACAAAATGGCCACGTTCCATTGCATACCTGCATAAATCAACCATCCCATATGCTCTGTGGGTGTCATCCATAGAAAAACACGGAACCTATGTATAAGACTCCATCTCAGCCCTCTGAACTATTCTCAGCATGCTGACCTCAAATTGGCTAAATATGGAATAGAATTTCATCTGCTGTATTGTAGCCATAATGAGGGAATTATATATAATTAACAGCAGACCACCTGTTTCAAGGAACTGAGTAAATTGAGTGTGTTAAGGACGTTTCTTAGGACATCCTCACTTGACCTTTCCTGTAACAGACAGGACAGAGATTGTGCGCAGTCCGGGGCACCTGCGTGTTCGCAGAGGGCATTCAGCTGTCCTGCACTGTGAGGCCTATGTGGATCCACTTCTGCGCAGCCTCAGGCATCCGCAGACAGTGTGGCGGAAGAACAAACACAAGATCCATGAGTCTGCTTCTGAAGACAAGTGAGGATCTTTCAGCAATTTACTCTGAATGCAATTTCCTCCTTAAACTACTGGATGTGTCCCTTTTTTAGCCATAAGCATAATGCACTTCCAGCTGTGAAATTCACACCCCTCTTTCAACAGACACACTGCCCTCTCCAAAAGTATCACTTTCTCAGTGCACACACACACACCACCATTTCAACACATACACCTCTCTCAACCCAGACATGGTACCTTCTCAAAAAACACCACTATTTCAACACACACATACCACCCTCTCAGCAAACAACACAGACTCAACACCGTGGATCATCTCTGCTGGTCTTATACATATGTTTATTTATGCTCTAGTGTCTCATTATTGTAAAACTAGAACATGTTCTGTGTTTTTGGATCCTTATATGTTCACACTTTGGTAACTGTGTTGTTCTTCATCTCCAGGTACATATTTGATGGGTCCAGCCTCATAGTATCCAACGCTGAACCCAAGGATGAGGGGGTGTACACCTGTGAAGTTATAACCGAATTGGACACAGCAAATGCCAGTGGCTCCATTACTGTTGTGGGTACGGAGATATGAGAGTCTAGCTATCGAAAGGACCAGGGGCTAAGTCAAGCTTACCTTTTTTTGTGAAGGAAGATTGGCATCAAGGCTACATGCTTTAGCCCCAAGTGATCGGACCTAACGATGCCGATCGTCTAACACATCTACTGGCATGAAAATTGTAGTAGGGTTGTTTTGCTCATTGTCTTTGGCTAAATAGGTGACCTTTACCTGTCACCAGGGTCTATTTAAAGTCCAGGGCTGGGTGCTTGATCTACACAATTAAGATTCAGGCATAAGTTCCTCTTTGAGGCATAATTTACCTTCTTCTTTCATTTCAGACCGTCCAGACTATCCCTCACACTTGAAGTTCTCAGATATCCAGAATCATAGTTTGACTCTGAGCTGGACCCCAGGCTATGATCACAATGGACCAATAAATGGTGATGGCCTTTCCAGATCATCCCATTTTCATCATGCCGCGTTGGCTGATCTTTTGACCCTCACTGTCTCTCTTCTCCAGATTTTGTTGTGGAGGTTGAAGATCCTGATGGGGGACACTGGCACAAAATGATCAATGTCTCAGGAGAGATCAAGCAAGTGGAGATCCATCTTCGGCCTTTCTGGACCTACCGCTTCCGAGTCATCGCTGTCAACGAGTACGGCAGAAGTGACCCCAGTGAGCCCTCAGAACTGCACCAGACGCCGCCTGCAGGTGAGTGCACGCATGCACACGGCAGTGGAGATGCGGAGTCTTTACACGCATAGCACTTAAGATGTGGTGTCACTGAGTGTCTTCACCATTTGCTTGGAGGCTGCTTATCCATATGTATCCAGAAAAGCAACACAAAACACAACGTGTGTTAAGAAGTCTTTAATAACAAAATAAAATGCAACACAGACTGTGCTGTTCTATGGCTTGCTGGACCTGGTCTCTGAACTGTAGATTGGAGACCAGCAGAGTGTGCCAGGTTTTGACTGACAGGAAACAAGAGGTCTGCCGTGCTACTGCTGTGTATCTCTACTTTGTAGTCATTCTCTTATGGTCGATACATTTTATTACACATTTATTATACAATAATTTGGTTCATCACCATATAAACAGATTTAAAGGTAATGAAGTTCCTTTGTTATAGTTGCTTTCTTCTACCCTTCTATGTTTTACTCCATCCTGGTGTGACTCACTCTGCTCTTCTCTGTCTCACTCTGTGTCTCACCCTGCTCCCATGTGTCTCACTCGCTCCCTATGTCTTCAGTGCCAGACAGGAACCCTGAGGATGTGAGGAGTGAGTCTAACGACCCGAGCTCCCTGCTGATTGCGTGGAAGGTGAGGCTGTAAAAAATGTGCTCTTTCAGAGCTGCCAATACTGTAACTTCAATCACTATATTTTCAGTGAGCTTACACTGAATTTATCCCTTAATGAATCAGCACAGCACAGTCAGCACTACCTACAGTATTAGTCAGGCTCCAGTCATAGTTGTTTTTGTCTCATTTTTATCTGTTGTTTAACCACTGTGTCCTTCCACGTCTGTACAGGAGCTGGATAAAAAGTACCACAATGGTCCTGGGTTTCAGTACAAAGTCATGTGGAGGCACTCTGTGGGACATGGGCCTCACTGGCACCAGAACTTTTCCACCACGTCCCCATATGTCGTGAAGTCCACAGGCACCTTCAAACCCTTTGAGATCAAAGTTCAGGCTGTCAATCATATTGGCGAGGGCCCTGCCCCCATCGCCACCATTGGTTACTCTGGAGAAGATGGTGAGTGTGCTTCCTGTTGTGTTTTTGAATACCAGGTCCTCTGTTTCCTCCTGTGATGATTATAACTCATGTCATTCCATGTCATTCTGTTTTCCTTTGATGATACATCATTTCATCGCTTCCATATTGATGCTGTGAATCTTCTATCCCTCACATTGTCATTTACAAGTTTGAATACAAATTTGAATTTTTCTCTGTTGGTCTCTGATAAAGCGCCATTTCTCCTCCGTCTACTCTCCAGTGCCTCTAGAGGCGCCCCTGAACATCAGCACAGAGGCTATTAACAGCACTACCATCCGGGTGAAGTGGGATCCTGTGAGCAGGGACTCAATCCGGGGCCATCTCAAGGGTTACAAGGTGTGGAGTGGGTGTGGTGGGGTGTGTTGGGGTGGGGGTCCTTGGTGCACAGCATGAAGAAGGCCATTTTGTCTAATAGCTCTGAGGTTTCATGTGTGCCAGCTTTGCATTGTGGGTATTTGTATTTTTGGTTGTATACTGTAAATGGGCAAAATTTTAAAATGCTTTTGGGCAAAAGCATCAACTAAGCAACAAAAGAATTATTTTAAAATCTCTGTTGCTAGGTAACTTGTTTTAGGTCTCTGGTTAGATTAGATCAAGGTTTTGTTTTTGATGGGCACCAGTATAACTACCCCCTGTATTTTAACATCAATGAAATTTAGTATAGATAGATAGATAGATAGATAGGACTTCATTGATCCCACAGTGGGGAAATTTGTGCGATACCACAGCTCAAGATAGATAGCAAGAAAAGACTACAAGAGTAATACCAAGAATATAAAAAAATACAAGAATAAGAATACAAAAAAATAAAATAAAATAGAAAAAATAGATATCGCCATTAGTATTGTAATTTAAAATGACCAAGCCCTTACTTGATTACCCAAGTGGGTAATAAAATATGCATTTGATCTGAGTAAAGACTGTTGTTCGATAAGCTATTCAATCAAAGACAATTAAGTAAGAGCAACTATAAGAAAATCTAGGAGGAATCAGGTTTACGAAGCTTGGGTTAAATAAATCTGGAAAAGCGCAACAACTGGGGGAAAAAAACAAACATTAAATTCACTACTTATAGGCAGTGGAACCACTTCCTTATTTTGTGGTATTAAAAGCTTGATGCCTTGCCCTCCACTTCCTGCAGATCCACTTCCGGAGGCTAGGCCACCAAGGTGGGCGGGGCCACAGGGCCAGAGGGAACCATGAGAAACATGAGAATGAAGCCCGGGTGGTCATTGTGAAGGGAGAGGACCGTGAGCAGGTGCTGGCCGGCCTGTTGCCCTTCTCAGATTACCAGCTGACACTATCAGCCTTCAACAAAATGGGCGATGGCCCCCCATCAGAGCCACATCACTTCAAAACCCCAGAGGGAGGTGAGCTCACATAGGCGGGACCATGTTGGCTTTTTTGGGTGGGGGGGGGGAGACGTTTACTTCATGGCTGCCATTCGTGTCACGCTGTGTCTGCAGCACCGGGTCCCCCTGGGTCACTGCACTTCGACAGTCCCTCAGAGACAGAACTGACCTTGCGATGGACCCCACCCAGACACCCAAATGGAATACTGACTGGGTACCTGCTGCACTACCAGGAATGTGGGTTTGCCCCTCCCTCGCTGCATTTTAACGTATCTTTGTTAATTGCAATGCCTGCACGAGCGGCTGTCATTTCTGAGCCACCAGAAGGCCTAGGAAGTGCAGAGAATATTTGATGACAATGAGATCATGGCATCATTTCTCTTGAATTTCTGAGGCTTGACTGCCAGTGTGGCTTAGCTTAGCTTGCTCACCCCCACTTCACTGTCCTTCTCATCCTTTCTTCCTGTGCTTCCGTAGTGGACAGCAATGAGCAAGAGATGAAGCTGCAGATTATCGACGACCCCACGGTATCGCACATCACCCTGCAGAACCTGGATCCAAAGAGTTACTACAGCTTCTACCTGCGGGCGCGCACCTCTGCGGAAGACGGCGAACCCATCGTGAAGAAGGCCGCCACGCTTCTGAACAGCGGTACATTTCCAGCTCGGAAACTCGACCCCTACCGATCTGAACATGACGCTTTACATACGGCACTGTGACACTTGTGTCGAGCAGCATTTCCCAATCCGGTCCTTGGGGACCCACAGTTTTCCACATTTTTCCTCCCCCCGAGCTCCCTGCAAGACAATCCACATTTTTGGAGCAAAAACCCGGACTGTCCGTGGGTTACCAAGGACTGGACTGGGAAACACTGGTGTAGCGTGTCAATGATACAACTACACTACACACTAACTGTGAGTGTGCGGGTTGAAGATTTACAAGAATTAATTCTATGTTTTATTTCATTGGTTCACTAAAAAGGGTGTCAGGGTGGCATCGCGGTTTGCACTGTTGCCTCATTTACATTTTATTTACTTAGCAGACGGTTTTATCCAAAGTGAGGAGTAAGTGAGGCAGATGGTACATTTCCAGCATATGGCTGACAAGGAGCCAATTAGGCATAAGTGCAGCTTAGTTGATCTTCCAGCGAATGACCAGTAACAAGTGCAAGTTAGCATAGGAGCATCAGCTATACCATCTATTACTAATATGATAGGAACCTAATAAGAGAGTTAATTCAAATCAAAGAGAAGGTGGCAGACTTAGGACAGCACAGGACAGCAGATATAGAGCTGGTTCATGTGTTCCTAGAGCAGATGGATCAGGCATTTCTTGAATGTTGAGAGGGATTCTGATGAACGAATGTGGCCGAGTAACTCAATCCACCATTCAGGAACATTTGGATTGAGAGGCGTTTGCTTGAACAGACACAAAGAGAGCGAGATGGGACGTAACTTTTGATGATCTGCTTGATGTAGATCAGTGCAGTTTTATTAATTGCTCTAAAAGCCTCTGCACCAAGAATTTGCAGTTCATTTAAGTGCCTATTGGGAGCCAATGAAGAGAGACAAGGGGGGATGTAACATCGATGGACACAAAAGCACACATAGAACAGGCAGTATGGAGAAGCCAGTTTGACAAGCTGCATGTCTATGGACTACAGAAGGAATCGTAACCAGCACAGGGAGAACGTGCACATGCAGCAGGATGGGTTTGTAACCCCTAATCTGGGGATGTCAGGCCACAGTGCAGCCACCAAGTCGCCCTTCAGTGAAACTTCACCTCGTGAATAACTTTAGATAAAAGCATCAGCTAACAAACAATCAGAACAGCAGGCAACCCTGGTCCTGGAGTGCCAGCATCCAGCACACATTCTGTGCTTTCTGTCCTGGTTACTATCTGCCTGAGATCAGATGTGGTTCATCAGAGACCAGGTAGGATGGAAAACCTGCTGGATGCCGCCACTGCAGGATCAGGGTTGTTCCCCCTGATATACACTCTCAGAAAAAAGGGTGAAACTTTGTACCTTTGCTTGTTTCTCAGAGTCCATTTCTGCACATTAAAAGATACAATTACTAGGGTACAAACAAAGGTACTAATGTCTACCCTTTTTCTGACAGTATAGACAATATAGTAAATACATTCTGCGTAGATGTGAATTATGCTGCAAGACAGATACAGTCCTATTAGAATTCGGGTAATAAGATTCAGCTTCATGAACAATTTTGGTAATCTGTATGAAACTTTCAAGTGAAATCAAAGCAAGATGCATTAGCATTAGTTGTGATTTCCACAATGGCTGCATGGGTTAAAAATGAATACCTTTTGTCCCCTCAGGTCCTCCCACCAATTTCACCACAATTGTTGGAGAAACTAGTGTTAATCTCAGCTGGGTGCCAGGGGAGAGAAGCAGAAATGTCGTATTCCTTGTGGAGTATCACAAGAATGGTGAGAGCAGGACTGGGCCCTGGCCAGGTCCCCATTGGAGTACTTTTCCATATTCCTGTTGTAGGCCCATCTCGGGCCATGTTGTTGGCCTGACCTACATGTTTCTCATTCTGGTACCAGTGCTGCAAGGAGCAGCACTCTTGGCTGTGCTGTTAAACCATCTGCTCTAATTAGCATGCTAACTGCTGCTATCGTTATGGTGCACTGGACAGGAGAAGGTCAGCTGCAGGTGTCAGAGGCCATCAACTCCACTCAGTCCTTCTACCAACTCCAAGGCCTGAAGTCTGGCACAAATTATAAGCTTAAATTCATCTCCAACAACAGCACGTTCTGGAATACAACAGTGAAGACTGCGGGACCAGGTAATTTAGCATTGGCTCTGCAGGTCATTATCCCAAACTGTCTGTTCCCCCACCCCCAGTTCTATCTATCAATCAATCAATCGATCGATCGATCAATCTTTATTTCTATAGCACTGTTTCGACTACAGGGCGTAGAAAATGCTTTACAGACATTTCAAAGAAAAAATGAAAATATACAGAGAGGAAAAAAATCTGCTAATAAACAAACAGATAGATAAATAATATATAAAATAATAACTCATTATTGTAGATTATGATATGCAATTTAGAAAAGATTCATTTTCATCTTAATTTTGAAAGTACTAAGACATTCGGTAGTACTCAGGTTTTCTGGGAGAGAGTTCCAGAGTTTGGGACCATAGTGACTACAAGCTGCCTCCTCCAGTAGTTCTCAGGTTTTCTGGGAGAGAGTTCCAGAGTTTGGGACCATAGTGACTACAAGATGCCTCCTCCCTCCTTATTTTTCAACTGAACAGACACAACATTCTATTTTACCAAGAAATGGAAGGTTAGAGATTGGCCTGTAAATACTAAGTACAGTGCCATCAAGATTACTTTTCTTTAATAAAGGCCTGTCAATAGCAATTTCAAGACACAGAGGAAAAATACCATATTTCAAAGAAAGATTGATAATGTTTAGGAAATCTGCCAAGAACAAGTATAGAATGTTGCGGGAAAGGGATCGAGAGTGCAGCTCAACGAGTCTAGAAGTGAGTCTAGAAGTGATGATTAGTGAATTAGGGTCAATAGGGGAAAACACAGGCAGTTTCTTTGTTCAATACAGTGTGGTGCATTAATGACCAGGTTTTGGGGGCAAATAAGTTCTATGCTTCCTCTTATAACCACAGTTTTATCACTGAAGAAAACTGCAAACTCATTGCATTATCAATTGTAAGAAGCTCAGATGAGATGTGCAGGGAGGGTTTTACTCAATCTATCAATAGTGGTAAAAAGGAATCTGGGAGTGTCCTAGTTATTTTCTATGCAAATTGAGTTTCCTGGCATCCTGAATGCCTCTGTCTCTCCGCCACGTTGCTGATGATCTCTAAGAGCTTCTTCCGCACTCTCCCCACAGGGCTGATTCATGTGAATGATAACTTTGCCACTCAAGGCTGGTTCATCGGGCTCATCAGTGCGATCGTGCTTCTGGTGCTGGTATTGCTTATTCTCTGCTTCATCAAAAGAAGCAAAGGGGGCAAGTATGCAGGTAACACTGTTGTACTAATGTGGCACGCGCTCGTACATAATCTGCCCTCTGGGTGGCCCCCCAGTTAGTGCTGGTATTGCTTGTTTTCTGTTTCATCAAAAGGAGCAAAGGGGGAAAGTGTACTGGTAATGCAGCAATGCCCACCTGGCACACTGCTGTGCTAAATTACCCTCTGGATAGCTAGGGATCATGGGATAAGAGACAAAGTGCAAAGGGAAACGGGTCTGGCCTGGATCACCACAGAGGATGTGAGCAAATACCATACATTGTTATTTACTAATCCAATTAAACTAAACCAATGAGAAACAGTTTAAACCAGGCTGATTTGTGATTGGTGGCCCACATTAATCCCACCCAAAGGGGTTTTAATCATACTATAGAATGGTCAACTAGCTGATGCTGACCACTGAAGTACATTTAAGCCTCAGTTAGTAAACTGCAAACATGATGAAAGAAAAATACAGTTTTATGGAATACAATAACTGCAAGTTGTTCCTCTTGTATTTTCAGTCAAAGACAAGGAGGAGGGACATGTGGACTCAGAAGCTCGTCCCATGAAGGATGAGACACTTGGGGAATATAGGTGTGTACTGATGTTGCTACTGTAGGCACCTCGCACACGCTTCCAGCCCAAGTGGCCCATAAACACAGTTTGTTTTTCCTCTTGATGTCTGTCCATGTCCCCTTTAATATTAACCCTTGTCTATCTCTCCTGTATGTAAATCTCTCTCCATCTCCCCCACTTCTGTCTGTCCTTCCCGCTTTTTCCTGACCTCCACTAGACCTTGCAGGCAAGGTCTCTCTTGCTAATTTGCAGGTTTACACGCAGTGGAGCTCTTTGGTTAAGCTTTAGTCTTTAAAAATGGACCATTTAGCAGGGGCACACGAGTTTCCCCTGAATTTGTCTCACTCCTGTTTTTCTCAAACTGCTTTCACTCTGCACTGCAGATCATTGGAAAGGTACGTCTGCATCTTTGTGTTCTGTGAGTGTTTGCTTGGTTGCTGCTTCCTTGGGCCTTGCAGCGTGGCTCTTCACAGGACTTGGGGCAGCATGCTTCAGTGTATGATGCCCTTTAACCATCACGCTACATACTCCCCTTCACCACAAGACCCCTTTGTCAACCTTTTGCATATGGATGGCCATTGTTTGTTTTAAAAGGATCAAGGATGTTTCTCAATATGCGTACTTGACTATACTTGTGTTCTCGTGTGCCTGTTTTATTTTATCTCCCATTACCGAAGACCAGTTCAAATACTCAAGAACAGAAGTACAGAGGATGGTAAATATCCCTGGATGTCATTCTTGCCCTGCCCCAAATGTCAAGGATACATCGCTTGCATCCTTGCTGATGAAGACCAATCCCTTGATTCATTGTGCCCTAAGTTGGTTCTCAGGAGGCAAGTCAGCAAGACTGGTCTTGCCAAGACCACAAGTACGATCTTTGCGTTCTTGGTATTGAGAAACACCCTAAATCTAGTTCCTTATATACTGTAGGACCTGGACTACCCAACCTCTGCCTGAACATTTGGTCCCTTCTCAGGCCGCTCTTGGCTGGCTCTCAGCGCACACTTATCTCATGCTAGGCCGACTATGACTCTTCATTTATCCCTCGATCAAGCCAGCATGGTGCCACATGTAACGCCTCCCCCACTTCCGTTTCAGTGACAATGACGAGAAGCATTCCGGCAGCCAGCCCTCCCTGGCTGGCGAGAGCAAGCTGGGCAGCGACGACAGCTTGGCTGGCTGTGGGGAGAGCATGGAGATCCAATTCAATGAAGATGGCTCCTTCATCGGCCAGTACGGTGGAGTCAGAGATGCACCCGGCACTGGTGGCCATGACAGCTCCGGGGCTACCTCTCCTGTCAACCCTGGCATCGCCCCCCCTCCGCGCCCAGGCGTCCCCACCTCCATCAGTGCACTCCTGAGGGGCAATTAGACAGCCGGACACACAGCAGCTTACATGGCGACACCAACTTACACAACCTGATACTATTCCAACCAACACTCCTCTGGGCAGGCATTTACACACACACAAAAAGACACACTTAGGCAGCACACAGCCTAACACAACAGAAACTATAGCAGCGCCCAATCTAATTCCACATCCTGTGAGACAAAAAAGGATCTAATTTAAGCTAGACGTCCAATTTAACATCCTGTAATTTACAGAAATCGCCAAGAGCAGTTTACAAAAGTACCTGAGATGGTTCAAAAGCCCAGTGCCCCTATTTTTAGCCTCTGTTGGCCATTTGGTAAACGCATCAAATGGTTTTGACAGATGAGCATCTACCAGATGAACCGGGAGGGAATTGACCATGGAAAGCACCTTCAGTAGCAAGGAGGAACATTCAGCGCTGCAGTAACTATGCAATTCAGTTCCTGTGGCATCATACCAAAATGTAACAAGGCGTGATCAGTACAGAACACGATTCAGAGTTAGGGCTATGGGCTCAAAATAATGTTTACCTATGAAGTTTCACAGAACACTTTCAGACCTAGGATGATAAAAGCATATTGAAAACAATTCTCATGGACTGTTTGCTGATGGACTACATGTGATTGTTCTTATTGTCATTATAATAATTATATCCTGTCTGCCATTTAAGTGTCTTAAACATAACAGTACAGTGTCTTAGCTTTTGTCAATGTCTGTGTCACTGTCATGAAATGTTACTTTTTATGGACCCTTATTTTTGTACTTGTTTTATATCTTTATAAAATGTATTTTATTTAATATATTTTGTTTATGATCAGGTTATTTTATTTTCAAAACAGAAACATTAGTGATTGTTTAACCACGAGAGATACATTTCATAGTTACTTTGTGTAGCGTTTTCTGTGCTTTTATATCTGTATCTGCCTTTTAAAAGTCTTTGACCTGTCTTTTTCTATCTGTATGGGAGACCCATATTTTGGGGGAAATTTCTGATGCTACATTAGCCAAATTATATGCGTATTATAAGTATAAATTGTGTGAAAAGTATTGGGAAGTTAGCAGAATGAGCTGGGAACATAGTCAGGTACACATAGTGGTAGGTTGGTCTGGTACATACAACAGGGAAAGGCAATGTAGGCGTTTCCCGACAGAGTAATGAAATTGCCTGCGATAAATCAAAAAAGGGCACTAACAAGAGTGGTAGATAAAGTGCTCTGATTGGAGTAAATGGATGAGGTCATTGATCAGGGAATAGGCAGGTCTCGATAGCAGCTACTGTGTAGAAGACAAGATTAAAAATCAAACCACAGGTAGATCAGTGGCAGCCACAGGGAGGTCATTTTTAATAGAAGGGGACCACGATCTTTCTGGATTCCTGCTCTTGTCCACATACCTCTTTGTCCAGTACTATAAATTTTCCTTTATGATATTTGTATCTTCGCTAAAAAACAATTGGAATGAAGTATTGCTACCATTCCAACATAGAGGTTTGCATTTTCATTTTTTTGCCCTCACTCAACCATATTGCAGCGAAAGTGTGTTTTTTAATTTTAAATGCATACAATTCATCAGTCATTTGTAATAGATGAAAAAACTGGGTTTTAATCAGCTCTGAAGTTTTGAAATATCCTTCTGTATTGCTACACATTTTTCCTTGACTGGTGGCAATTCACATCCAGGAAGTCATTCCTTTTTTACTGAGCATCATCTAATGTACAACATGCAGGTGCCCACACACTCAGTGCATTTCCTAAGCAAGTGTATAGATGTTAAGATACAACAACAAACTCTGTAAAAACCAAGTGTTGCAACAAAGCATCATGTGCTGAGTGAAGTGGAATTGTTATATTCAGTACAACTATATGAACATCGGTGTTAACATCATATATAATCTTTGCTGAGCTGGCTAGAGAGAGAAATGTATCGATGACAAACATATTTCAACATGTCAGTGTAGCCTGAATATGAATAATAGCAGCAAAGGAACAGAAGGACAAATACAGGACTTGTGAAAATGAGAGTCAGGTATGGAAAAGGTAGAGATAGCGGAAGAACAGATGTCACTTCCTGAATGTAAATAAGACCCACAGGATTGTGTAAATTATCCGAAAGACTGCTTGAAAACTGTTCTGTTTTGTTTCTGATTTTCTTTTTATATCATTGCACTGCATTGATGTAGTACAGATATTCCGTTTTTTGTTGTCATAAAGTATCAAATGAAACATTTTTTGTCTTGTTTCCAGCATACATTTATAGTTATCAGGCAGTCTTAGCATATTAGCGTATAATAACAAAGACATTTCTCTGATTCCTTGCAATTCTTTTAGTGATAGAAATGCTGCAAACAAAAAAAAATAAACATCCACAGTGATGGATGAAAGTGGAGAAAACTGATGTCAGTCCATGCTGAGATACGAATGAAGCGCATTTTGATCAATGTCTTTTTATACTGTTAGTCAGGAGTGTGAGTGTTTGAGCCTATTCGTGCTGATGGGTCACCTGCCAGGTTTCATCAGGCTACTTTTCAGTCCCCGCAGTGTGTGCAGTGTTTAGCTGTCTTTGCATCAAATGCTGATTCCTCCTTAAACGCATCAGGGACCAAATGTAGTGCATGAGGACCACACACATTTACGGGATAACCAACCACGCAGACCGCTGTGTTGCCCACGTGTCCTCCGTTCAAGAACTGATGTCACAGACAGCATGAAACAGGGAATCCGGAACACTCACTCTACTGCCTATTTATAGGAGTATATTGCTATTGTATGTAACTTTCTTGCCTGTCTTCTTTTTTACATATAATAAAAAAAACAATAAAAAAATAAAGTTCTAAAAGAAAAATGACAGCATCTAAAAAACGCCGAAAGCTGTAACATGAGATTACCAAAATGAAGGGGAGGATTGCGGTTAACCATGACAGACTGGGGAGTGTTCTAGGGAAATGAGGTGAGGATGGAATGAGCTTGCAGGAGTATGTTTTCATGCTCAGCAGTCCTGGAGTAGGATGGGGCTTTCATTCGGTGCCACTGATATTGTACTTGCTTATTGCATCAGCCGCTGTAACAGCAACAGCAAATAAAATACATGGATTATGCAGAATGAGTGTTGCATTACTACTACATAGTAACTGTGCATTTGTCAGTATTTTTTTCTGAATCGTAATATTTAAAGGAAATATGGAAATGTTTTGGTCAGAGATAATGTGCTATTAAAAAAACAAGCATAAACACAATGTACTACACAGACAACCAATAAAAAATCTTCCATACAATAGAGTAATTAGAAATAAAAATGTGTTTTTTTTATTAAAAGGTTTATTATTATCATTTAAACTAATTTTTTATTAAAATTAATAATAATAAAGGGATACAATAGCTTAGGGGTTATGTTAGATTATACCTCCAGGGTTAGGGGTTCAAATTCTGCCTCTGCTCTATTATGTGTGCAGTCTAAAACATGCAAGTTAGGCTAACTCACATCTATTAAACTGCATGCGCGTGCCCTACAATAAACTGTCATCCTCCCCAGGGTGTACCCCTGCCTTGGGATGATGGTCTGATGTATGACAAAAATAAAAGCGAACAGAAAGGAAATTCCTTAAGCAGAACCAGGGGAAAGGTTTAAATAAAAATGTCATAACTTCTGGTTGCACGATATTTTACTTAAATGTGTGTTTTTTTTATTATTACTATTCAATTTAATTATTCAATCGACCCGTAGTCGATTGCACGAAACACGCTTTTAATATCTAGCGCCAACGCGTACATTGTAAAATATTAAAATTTTATTTTATTATTTTGCATTTAAAAAACCCATAATCTACAATATGGAAATGTTTTTTAAAAAGGCCATATAGTCTACGTACATACGGACCACTTCCACGACCTTTGTTAACGCCACGCCATTCTGCCATCTCAAGGCGAAACCCTGTCTTTAGTCTCGCGAGATGTGTGCGTCGACTTCGGTTGCGCGCGCTGCGGCGGGCTGTGTTTTTAACTTAGCTAGTTAGCTCTGGGGATAGTTACTGCATTCGAGTTGCTTATTTATTCAGTTATAAAAATATATATTTGTAATATACATACATCGCCTATTCAGGGTCCAGTGTTTTAATCTTTGGAGAATCACGACGTGCCGCGTGGACGCTAGTTAGCAAGCTAATCGGTGGCTAGCGCGCTAGCAGGCTAGCTCCGTTAAAATGGGTTACTTGAAGCTGATAGAGATCGAAAACTTCAAGTCTTATAAAGGTCGCCAAATCATCGGGCCCTTCCACAAATTCACGGCCATCATTGGACCCAATGGATCGGGTGAGTATTCAGCAGCCGCGGACAGAAATCGAGGTCGGGGACCATTGCAGCGGCCTCCAAGTTCAATTGTCGTACTCCCATCAGTGGTCGGCGGGTCTGTAGCTTACCGGGGTTCGTTTGTACTAAAACCGCGCTCGGTGCTGCTAGGTCGGCGAATATTAAATTTAATATAAATTAGTGACCCGTATATGTATAGCTGCAGGCTGTTCATAAGCCATGGACTAGTTTGTCCTGGGGGCGTAGCGGGAGTATTTTAGTGTGGTTTGATTTAAACAGGCATCCTGACCGTCTGGGTTAATGCATGCAGATGATGTATTTGGAGCGATGTTTTTGCGTATCATTCAGACATCCTACCAAGTACGTGTGTATGGTTTAAGATTGTTTAACGTTGAAATGTACCGCTTTAGCCGAGATTGACGCTATACTTAACCGTGATCTTCAGGAAAGTCAAATCTGATGGACGCCATCAGCTTTGTGCTGGCTGAAAAGACCAGTAACTTGCGTGTGAAGACCCTTAAGGACCTTATTCACGGAGCTCCAGTCGGGAAGCCTGCTGCCAACCGTGCATTTGTAAGCATGGTGTACTGCGAAGACAGTGGAGAGGAGCGCACCTTCACCCGGGTCATCATAGGTATGCACCTGCGCTTCATGCTTCCCGTTTGTCCTACAGTGGCAACAGCCTGCACTTTCCGTTCTAACCTAAGGATTTAAGTACTTAATGTATATTGTTTTCTAATGTTTTTTTATGTGTAAATTGGGAGTATAAATGCATCTGCTATCTTGTCAGCCACTTGATGCTTGCATGCATTTGATAGGTTATATGTGAACTGTGATTTTTTCCTGCTATATGCAGTTTTGGACATGCACACTGTCTCGGTGTCATGGTTGAAGTGTGCATTCTACACTTCTGTGCCTGCCCCTTTCACAGTATTAATCTCTCTCTTTAGGCTCTTCTTCAGAGTACCGCATCAACAATAAAGTTGTGGGACTTTCTGAGTACAGCGAGGAGCTGGAGAAATTGGGCATTCTTATCAAGGCCAGGAACTTCCTCGTCTTCCAGGTGTGCCGTTAAGACAAACTCGGAGCAGGTTTTCATTGTCCATCGTTGACTGTCCATTGTTGGCATTTTGAAAGTCAGAAGTTTATGTGAATTGATTTGATTTATGTGAATGTTTTCTCAATGTGCTGCTCAGATGTGCGTCCCTTTGGCTGTCTAAGCAAATCTGAGATTCTTTTGAAGTAGTTTGTTGGAAACTGTGAATGCTGTGTTCCCTTCTGGTCAGGGGGCGGTTGAGTCCATTGCTATGAAGAACCCCAAAGAGAGGACAGCCTTGTTTGAGGAGATCTCGCGCTCTGGGGAGCTGGCTCAGGAGTATGACCGCCGGAAGAAGGAGATGGTGAAGGCTGAGGAGGATACACAGTTCAATTACCACCGCAAAAAGAATATTGCAGCTGAGCGCAAAGAGGCCAAGCAGGAGAAAGAAGAGGTATACATACATCCCGGAGTCTTCGTCCCTCCAGATCAGGAAATGCATGCATCCTCATTCATCTTTGGCTGGTCCCGAACTCGCAGATACCAGCAGTACCCACAGATCTGACTTTCCATCGTTTGGAAAATTATGGTGTCGTCTTGCCCACCTGATTTTTCTGCTTCTTTCCTGGTGCCTCTCCTCTGGCATTCAGTCTCTCTGACCCTGATCTCTGACTCTGATTTGGAGAATGTCTGAGTGTTCTTTGTATTTGAGACAACTGACATTAATTTTCAGAGGTCAAGGAATACTTTAATTCCCTTTTTCCTTATTACTCAACATATAATGTATAATAAAGTGATTGACTTGGTACTTTTGTACACTGATCTTAGCTGTGTTTACTTACATTTTGTTCCCCCATTGCTACTTTTCCAGGCAGAACGGTATCAGAGGCTGAAAGACGAAGTTGTCAGAGCCCATGTCCAGCTGCAGCTCTTCAAACTCTACCACAATGAGGCCGAGATAGAGAAACTGAACAGAGAGCTTTCTCACCGCAACCGTGAGATTGACAAGGACAGGAAGCGGATGGATCGTGTAGAGGAGGAGCTGAAGGAGAAGAAGAAAGAGCTGGGGAGAATGATGAGGGACCAACAGACCGTGGAGAAGGAGATCAAGTGAGTGGGGTGGTGTGAGGGGAGGTAGCAGCTAGTGGAGCTGACACTTGTATACACAGCATCACCTGGGTGGCAGGCCTCTGCAGTGCTTACAGCTTTAGGGTGGGGGGACAGCTAGTGGAGCTGACACTTATATACACAGCATCACCTGGGTGGCAGGCCTCTGCAGTGCTTACAGCTTTAGGGTGGGGGGACAGCTAGTGGAGCTGA
>JAODKF010000138.1:24674201-24685682 GCA_026779585.1 Mormyrus proboscirostris | reverse complement strand
GGTGAATGTGAGGCATGTGTTGTAAAGTGCTTTGAGAAAAAGCGCTATATAAATGCAGTCCATTTACCATTTAAGATGACATGAGGGTTGTCCCCTGTTATGTTATTACCATAGTTAACTGCATGTTGATATGTTATAATATTTCTTGTATAAAAACAGGAAAGGCTGTATCTCAAAGTTGCAAGTAGGGCATCATTTAACTGATCTGCCAGTCTCACCCATGCTGTCTCACTGGTTTCAGGTAATGGAGCAACTGGGAGATGCTCGTATTGACCGGCAAGAGAATAGCAGGCAGCAGCGCAAGGCGGAAATAATGGAGAGCATCAAGAGGTTATACCCTGGATCTGTGGTAGGTGGAGACCCCAAGTGGACCAGCAATCCCAGCTTCTCCATCTGCTCTTCATTCATCCACTGTCTCCATTGTACCCCCTCAGTATGGGAGGCTGATTGACCTGTGCCAGCCCACCCAGAAGAAATATCAGATCGCTGTGACCAAGGTCCTGGGCAAAAACATGGATGCCATCATTGTGGATTCTGAGAAGACTGGCAGAGATTGTATTCAGTACATCAAGGAGCAGAGGGGGGAACCGGAGACATTCTTGCCCTTGGACTACCTGGAGGTACCTTCAGCCCCTCATTGGTGCAGGGCATGCGGGTGACTGGCTGACACTCTCTTCAATTACATGTATTGCAGTACCAAATAAAAACAGGTTTTATTTTATATTAGATTTATTGCCTTCAAGACATTTATGGGCATAAACTTATTTAAGAAAGATTTTGTAAAACAGGTGATGTATTAAATATGTCTAATTTAAAACCCTTTTACCAGCCGGGCAGTACCACATGTTTCAGGTCTTGATGCTAAGTATGACCCATGTCTTGTCATTTCCAGTGAGGCAGTGATGAAAATGATTGGCCTTTTTGTGGGTCACTCATTCCTTCCCGTTCCATTGTAGGTGAAACCCACTGACGAGAAGCTGCGAGAGCTGCGTGGGGCGAAGCTGGTGATCGACGTCATTCGCTATGAACCCCCACACATCAAGAAGGCCCTGCAGTACGCCTGTGGGAATGCGCTGGTGTGTGAGAATGTGGAGGACGCACGCAGGATAGCCTTCGGTGGACCATACAGACACAAGGTACCTGGGCACCAGTCTGTCACTGGATTCCAGTCTCCCATATTTGCAAATTTCCCATTATTGCCTTTTAAATCCCTCCTCCTCGCAGACTGTGGCCCTGGATGGTACCCTGTTCCAGAAGTCTGGTGTGATTTCTGGGGGTGCGAGTGACCTGAAGGCCAAAGCTCGCCGTTGGGACGAGAAGGCTGTGGACAAGCTTAAGGAGAAGAAGGAGAAGCTCACCGACGAACTGAAGGTGAAATGGAAAACAATGAAACACAGTATGGAATGAGTTTGGTTTTGAGGGCAAGACTGTGGTATTAACCCAGATTTTCCTGCCCACAGGAGCAAATGAAGGCAAAGCGAAAAGAGGCAGAGCTGAGGCAGGTCCAGTCTCAAGCTCATGGCCTTCAGATGAGACTCAAGTACTCCCAGAGCGACCTTGAGCAGACAAAGACACGCCACCTGTCCCTCAACATGCAGGTACTCCTGTGAATACTTTGCCTGATAAACCTGACTGTTGTGATGGTTTGGTGTTAGACAGGTTTTGTGATAATCCTTATTATTCTGCTCTACAGGAGAAGTCCAAGCTGGAGAGTGAGCTGGCTAACTTTGGACCACGCATCAATGATATCAAGAGGATCATCCAGTCGCGTGAAAGAGATATGAAGGACCTTAAAGATCGTATGAACCTGGTAGGCAAGCAATGCACGTGCACAATGTGAGCAGTGGGTCGAAACAAAGTAGTATGTTAAAAATGATACCTTTTTCTAGGTTGAGGATGAGGTGTTTGTGGAGTTCTGCAAGGAGATCGGAGTCAGGAATATCAGAGAGTTTGAAGAGGAGAAAGTCAAAAGGCAGAATGAGATCGCCAAAAAAAGGTCAGCTGATCTGGCTGTCATGGACGGCAGCTGTCAACTGTTTCTGTGCCGGTCCGTCGACTGCAGCTGTGCTTCATCTTCCCTTTCCTCTCAGGCTGGAGTTTGAGACCCAGAAAACCCGTCTCGGGATCCAGCTGGACTATGAGAGAAACCAGCTGAAGGAAGATCAGGAGAAAGTACAGATGTGGGAGCAGACAGTGAAGAAGGATGAGAGTGAGATTGAGAGACTGAAAAAGGTAAGAAACTTTGCTTTATTGACTGGGGAGTGAGGAGCACTGATGAGTGGAGATGGGAATAGCAAATGAGAGAAGGAAAGGGTGTCCTGAACAAGGAAAAGTGGGTATATTTAAGTATAACCAACAATGTTCTTTTCTTTCTTAGGAGGAGCAGAGGCACATGAAGATTATTGATGAGACAATGGCTCAATTACAAGACCTAAAGAACCAGCACCTTGCCAAGAAGTCTGAAGTCAACGACAAAAACCAAGAAATGGAAGAGATCCGTAAGAAGTTAGGGGGCGCTAACAAGTAAGGAGTACACCTCATGATCAATGGAGATGCATGTACTACATAATGAAAGATGCAGTTAGCGTCTGCATTCAGTTTGATCAGACAGTTGTCTGATCAGTTGCTTCTTAAATAAATCTTCACGTTCAGTAATTTGATCTGTTGCATTTTTATGTCATGATTCTGGAAACCAGACCAATGGCACAATTTTGAATGAACTTTGTGATCCTTCTGGGTTCCAGGGAGTTGACCCAGCTACAGAAGGAGGTGACAGCCATAGAAACCAAACTGGAGCAGAAGCGGAGTGACAGACACAACCTGCTACAGGCCTGTAAAATGCAGGATATCCGGCTGCCTCTCAAGTCTGGCACTATGGACGACATCAGTCAGGAAGAGGTGACCCTTTTGTCTGAATAAGCTTTATATCCTGGTGTGGGGCCATCTCTGCACATCATCCCATCTCTGCACATCATCCCATCTCTGCACATCATCCCATCTCTGCACATCATCCCAATAAACTCTTTTGATCTCTCCTCCATCTCAGGGGGCCTCCCAGGCTGAAGAATCAGTAAGCAGCAGTCAGAAAACATCCAGCACAGTACTGGCCAAGGAGGCTTTGATTGAGATCGACTACAGCAACCTGTCTGATGACCTGAAGGTACCTGACTCTAGCAAAGGCTATTCCAAGAAGGTCACTGAACCACCAGACTGGTGCTACTTGGTGACTGAGCATTGATCTTTGTATGCATTAGGACTCTCTGTCTGAAGAGGAGATCAAAGCAGAGATGAACAACCTCCAACAGCGGCTGAATGAGCAACAGAGCATCCTACAGAGAATCAGTGCGCCTAACATGAAGGCCATGGAGAAGCTGGAGAGCGTCAGGGACAAGTTCCAGGAGACCAGTGATGGTGAGATTATTGAGCACAGTGAGGAGGAATTCAAATGACAGCCAGGGGAGAGCAGGGATCAGAAATGGATCAGGAAGTATGCAACATGTTGAAGTTTAGGAGAATGTATTGGAGGGAATGCTTGGGGCAGAGGAGCACATATGTTCAGGCTACGGGATAAGAATGTGGATTTGATTTTTGCCAATTTCTTCCTCTTCCATTTTATCGCTTAGAATTTGAGGCAGCCCGTAAGAGAGCGAAGAAGGCCAAGCAGGCGTTTGAGCAGATTAAGAAGGAGAGGTTTGACCGCTTCAATGCCTGCTTCGAGTCCGTGGCCACCAACATCGATGAGATCTACAAGGCCCTGTCACGCAATAGTAGCGCTCAGGTACTCCTATGTGGTCGCAGGTTCCATGGGATGGGGCTGACACAAGCGTGCTGGTTAAGGAGCTGATGTGTTAACTTTGCAAGTCCAGTTGTCTCTCCAGATCATTGGCCTGGTGTGGTTACTGTGCAGTTATGTCGGTGTGCGCCTGGTACTCCATGTGTCATTTTCTTATACTTTTGTCCTCCTCTTCTCTGATTCAGGCTTTCCTAGGCCCTGAGAACCCTGAAGAGCCCTACTTGGATGGGATCAACTATAACTGCGTGGCTCCAGGAAAGCGATTCCGGCCCATGGACAACCTGTCAGGAGGGGAGAAGACTGTGGCTGCGTTGGCTCTGCTCTTTGCTATACATAGGTAAGGATGCCTTTGTGATAGGGGCCTGGCAAAGGGGGGGTCAGCTTGCCACAGTAAGGGGGGTGAAAAATATGGCAGGCTTTCAACTGCATGCCATCTCAAGGGTGAATAAAATATAGCGACATGCTCAGTGCAAACTAAATGCCCTTAAAAATAAATTTACTTTAATCTCCATAAATACCTTTACATGGAATGCAGCACTGACGTACAATGTGCTTAGTTTGGTAAGCGGGGTGTGTGTGGCCCTAAATCCAGGGAGGGTCAGTGATTCTGACTGAATGGTGGGTGTGGCAATGAGTGGCACCCCTCTGGTCGTTTGCATGAGAAACAGGCAAAACTCATTAGCGCATGTATAGCAGTGAAGTGCATGAATACAGCTAAAGCACAGCGTGGCCTTAAGGCCATTACTTTGAGTGTGTATGCCTCTTTCTGAAATCCTGCTTTGTGGTATTGGGATTTATATCAGCTGGATTGAATTTCTTAATGTAATTTGCGGTGAAAGGAACCATAAGTTTCATACTCTTAACAAATCTAATTCACTCGCTGCTGGAAAGTCCATCTTAGTTTAGTGGACGGTAACAGGAACATTCAGATAGTGTGTTGTAGGTTCCCTCCTGAGGTTTTTTTTTTTTTTTTTTTTTGTATTTAATTTGCTTTGCTGAATTACTGTCTTAGTATTGTGTTTCCATATAGCTTTTCTGGATCTGAATGGTAAACTGAGTGATTCACCATACTTCCCCTCTCTGTGTCTCCCTCTCCGTCAGCTACAAGCCTGCTCCTTTCTTTGTACTGGATGAAATTGATGCTGCGCTGGACAACACCAACATCGGCAAGGTGGTGTATTAATGCCAGGGACAGAAAAGGGCTGGTTGGGGCCGGTTTTGGGGTAAAAGACTACAGTTTCAACATGGAGATTATGGGGAATTCAGGCATAAGGCTTGATAAGCATTTGTCAATGAGAAGCATGAGCAAAATCTTCCTTAAAGGTACAGTAAGAAAGAGAATGGGATGATCTTCATCATTGTGTGGGATGACTGACAATGTGTTATACAGGTGGCCAACTACATCAAAGACCAGTCCATGCAGAACTTCCAGGCCATCGTCATCTCGCTGAAAGAGGAGTTCTACACTAAGGCAGACTCCCTAATCGGGGTCTACCCAGAGGTACGGTGTACATCTGTCACACAGCTAAACATTTTGGATAATACCTCTTTATCCTGTATTCTTGCATGTTAAAATGCATTCTTTCTGTTTTCCCACAGCAAGGAGACTGTGTCATCAGTAAAGTGTTAACCTTTGACCTCTCTCAGTACCCGGATGCCAACCCTAATCCCAACGAATAGATGACAGATTAAAGGAATGCCAATTTCCATTTCTATTTTTGACACCCAGAATTATGTTTAATGCTGTAACTGGGACCCTCTCCCAGAAGACATTAAAATAAGTGTTTGCGTAGTGATTTTTTTTTTCTAAGCATGAATGATCAGAGCTGTTCTTCATGGGGCTCCTGCTCCACTTTCCCAGAGTATCTGGTGTTTAAGACCCACTCAGTATGGCTGGCTAACCAGAGCAGCCATTTGTCTTCTCCTCAGAAAAACGTTTTTTAATCAGGCTGTACATAATGTTGGTGTTTACTCTCTATTTCCTGTGGCTGTCTGATGTCTGCTTTAGTAAGATCTGTACAAATCTGAGGTGGAGAGCGTTAGATGTTGGACTGTCTGGAATTTAATTTTTATATACATAAAGCGTATGGAATTTCATTGGTATTGTGTAATATCCCGTGAGAAGACGTTGAGTGTGGTACATTACTTTAGGACAGACGCGTGTCCACCTCCTACTGTATGTGTGTTGGCCTTTTTCCTGTTCAGACCAAGTGGTTCCTGAATTAAAGTTCTGAAGGGGCGGCACTGGGTATAACATGAACAGCTGTATCCATGTGATTCTGGCTTTAGCATTAGCGTTGGAGACAGCTTCTAATAAATATGAAAACTCCAGCTGTGTTTGGAGAACAGATCTTGGTACAGTGTGACGTTTCCCCCATAGTCTGCTGTCCCCTAAAGAACTTCCTTTACATTAGCAGCAAGCATCTTATTACTTTTTCCCATATTATGCACACCTCTTCATTTTTGTTACCCACGTTTCCCCTGTTTTTAAAACGTCCTGTTTCTATAAGATCATGCAGCTTTGAGCCTACCTAACTTAGAATTGTCTCTGCATTATTCTGTATTTGTCAGTCTCTTTGAATAAAGTAGTCAAAAAATCTCACAGTTTGTGTAATATGATAATTTTGTTTGGTTTTCCTCATACTGAAGCACCCGTAGTGTGAATTACAAATGAATGGGGACTTGGTCGGATTAGAGGCCACTGGTGTATTTACTGTCCATGTATTTGATGTCCAGCATTATCCCTATGAAGGTGTAAACTGCTGAAACATCCCCACTTCAGTCGCTAACTGAACAATGAAAGTATAGGCATTTCCCGTGGAAAAACGAAGCATGACTTCAAAGTAACTAATGAAATAACTAGTTTGCCATTAATATTGTCGCATATCTGGACATTCTACATTAAATTTTGCATATTTGCCTCAAAAAATGTTTTTTGTGGCAAATATTAAGAAGAATAGTAGGGAAAAAAGAGAGGTGGCTATCAGTGGTGCTTTAGAGCTGTTTGCACAATGGCTTGCCCGTCACCCCATGACAGCTACGGCTGAGATTCCCACCTACTGTTTAGAGATGAGGAGGAGGGGCGGCTCCAAGACCAAAACAGCCCCGCCAAGGACACGTTACCCATTTCCAAGAAAGCGTGACCGGGAACGCGAGTAAACAAAGAGTGTAACTCAGGGATGGCGCACGGGTGGAGTACTAGTTAGTTTAATACCGATGTGGTGCATGAGTAAATAACTAGTTTGTTTAATCCCGGAATGGCGCACGGGTAAAGTCGATCTGAAGTCCCGCCGGTTCCAGCACAGAAAGCGCTTCTTTGCCGGGGTCAGATACAGGTGCTACGGACCTCGAGTGAGAGAACCGAAAACACACTTGTACAACATTGTCCAAAATAACACCGTATACTAGACTAAAAATAGCCGTGTGGAGAGTCTCTTACGCAATGGCCGAATCCCCGGACTGGTTCCAGCGAAGCCAATCCCAGCGTCCGCATGGTGAGTTTATGCGCGCTGCTCAGAAGCGCTGCTTTACTCGGTCTTATGAATATTAAGCAACAGCGCTCTTCTGGTATCCCTTGCACTGTGTTTTTGTCTTCTTTTTTTCTATTTTTTTTCAACACAAATGCTCCTTATATTTCGCCTGAGGGCAGGCTTGTCATAAACAAAAACACACTCGAGGCAGAATAAGATTACATTCAGCTCAATTCAAACTTAATTTGCACTTAACTATTTATTTGAATCCTGGGGATGTATACGATATCTACAGAACTGTAGTAATAATTTGTGTCGTACTCCCATATTATCAATATCGAAGTAACACTGCGTGATATGCTACAGTTACTGGTTATGTGTTTGTCCTCTTCTTTGTTCTGTTCGTTTTACTTATTATTGTCGACAGTGAATGGATGTAAAACTTAACTAGGAGCAAAGCTTTAATGGCGCCGACGCTCCTTTTATTTAATAAACGTTGTTAAAGATGATAGTGCCCGTGGTACGAAAACACCTTTAAAATCATATCAGTTGTTTTTTCTAATAAAGGTTAGCTTTTGAACGAATGACCTTCAGCACTGTGTTTGAAGGAGGCGTGATCCCGACCGCCGCATTTTAAACACACTTCAGATAATGGGACGGGGAGGGCATATGTAACATTATCTATAGGACATGTGGACGTTAATCGCGCTTCAGTCGCTGAGATCACGCTCTGCTGTGCACTGGGTGCGCAAAACGGCGTCTTGTTATCATGGAGGTCCACTCGGCAATCCCGAAGGCAGCAGGCAGAAGGCGAACTCGCTGCGATAGTGCAGGTGAGGTGAGCAGATGAGGACGCTGTCAGGACTTTAGGAGCGATCTGCTCGAAGTATCAGATGCATGTTTCCCTTGAGCGGTCGGGCTGCGAACAGATGCGGTCCCACTGTTTTGGCCCCTGGAATATCTGTGCTATTTATCTAAATAGTGCTCGTAACGGCGCTGGCCCCGATACTCGTTTTAAAGATGAAATCTTGCACTATTTTGGGTTCTCCGTGTAATAAATACGTGTGGAATGTGGCCATTTGGCAAGTTTTAAATGAAGGCAGAGGAACTACTATATCTAGAAGTGTTAGACCTTTGGTGCAGCAGTAAAATGGCTGGTTATGTTTATGAGAGACCTTCATCCTGTCACTGGATATTTAAGCTTGTGTCCCTGTGCTGTGTTGACAGCAGACACTGTGTCTTACATAGACTAAATTTGTTTCTGGTTTTGGCTGAAGGTCTCTTGAGTTCTGACTCTGCTTTATCAACTTGGAATAAATGCTTGGTTTATTCAGATAAAAATCCAATTGGAAAGACCACATGTGGCCCAGAAAAGCATGAATTTCAAAATGAAAGGGTCTTGTGTGTAGGTGTCACCCTAACAGACCCATGTCACCCTAACAGATATTTGCTTTCTTACTAAATTCAAAATGGCAGGGTGTCTCAGTGTAGTGATGTCACACACACAGGGAAGACATTCCCTGAATTCTTGAGTGCATCAGTGCATGTTTTACCCATGAATGCCATGGGCCTGGGTGTCCAGTTACACTCCCTCATGGATTAACGGAAAGAGGAGGAACCAGACTGGCAAGATCCCACAACTGCGGTGGTGATGTCTGGATATGTCACCTGGCGGTTTTTTTCAGTGAAATCAGCCCCATGCTTGTTCTGTCGGGAGCTCTGTGAACTTAGTTCCTTTCCGAGTTCAAAGGCGACTGTACCTCAGTTTTTTGTTTATTCTGTTTGTCAGCAGGGGATTTCAGATTTTTCAGATTTACGTTGGAGGTTCATGGAGAGTAGCTGACTACTTTTTGTTCTCAGTATTCTACCAATGCTTTTGTCTTCTGCTGATCAATACAAAATATTTAAAAACAGTTTCCCTTTATAATATTTGCATGATGGTCCTCCACTCTTCTTGTTTCTCATTCTTGTGCAGGAAACTCAACAGAACCACATTTTTAAAGTAATTACTATAGACATGTGTTTACATACCGTATGATAGAAATTGGTCATTCAGCAAACAGAAAATGTCAATTTTATTTGTTTTGACAGACAATTTGATGGTTCATGGCAAACATTTACTCGCAGAGTCCCAGCACCAGCCGGTATGTCCCTAGACTTTTTTTACTGCTCTTAGACTGAACGCATATTTGTTCATGATGCACCGCACTGATGTGCATTTAGCGGAGTCTTCTCAAAACACTAGTTAGGTAGCACACAATTAGGACAGAGCACAGGGTCATTGGAATGGATGACCGGTTTAATGGAGGGGAAGTATGCTTTGACTTATGCGTTACTTTTTCATGTTGCTGCCTGGGGTCTGTCTTATAGTATGACATTTATTACACATGGAAGCAGGATGGGGGGGGATGAGACCCACCTGCTTGATTGCTATTGATATGGAAGCCCGTTTAAAAGTCAAAGGTTTTGTTCCAAAATGATTTAAACCCCTACCTGCCAAGTGTTTCATTTTGGTAGGAGTTTTCTGGGTTTTCTGTAGCATTTTAACATTCAGCTAGATGACCTATAGTCCCTCCTGTCAACCAAGGAAGCCGACTGACCTTCACATGCCTATTTTTGGCTTTTGGTTCAGGTTACATTTTGCGACGTAATCATTGGATCAGCAGCTGAATTGGGAAACTTTGTTGTTTTCCTGGTATTAGTGGTTGTTAATATGATATAAAGTTAGAGTTTTATTGCTCTATGTCAAATTTTTGAATTTTTCAATTTGAAAATTTATTTTGTTTGGTGGTCTGTGCCATAGAATATAGGATTCTGTTTTGTCCTGTGGATAGCCTTATTTTTAAATCACTGTGAACGTTTCTGGTTGAGAGTGCAGTATGTCCTGGTAGTCTATGGATTCCACCTCTAAATTGCCCCCTTTCTTGATCTGTGAAGCAGATCCCCACTGGGGAGAAAGCAAACAAGTAGGAGCCTAGTGTCTCCGCCTCTCACCCCACTCCCTGTCGTCATGCTGGCTGCCGCCTCTTCCCCTGGAGGCAGTCAGGTGACCCAGTCTGGGGCTCTTGTAGGGGAGGGGCCGCTGCCGTCTCTCTCTCTCTTACCCGGGTCCCCGTTGGCGCCACTGAACATGTGCTCAAGGGGGGAAAGGAAGTAGCGATGTGCAGCAAGAAGGCTGAACTGACCCAGACAGCCCTGCTGAAGATCTGGGTGCCATGGACCGATCCCAGCCAGAGGACAGGGTGTAAGTACAGCCTCACCCGGAGCAGTTCGTCCCTCTTCTGTTCTCCCTGGCTCCATTAGTTTGACTCATTTCATCATCTTGGTTCATGTCCAGGATACTGGTTAGGTTCCTCACGCTAAGTAAAAATTTATGCACTAAAACTATACCTTTTACCGAAGCATAAGAGCTTAGTGTGTTTGTTCATTGAATCTGACACCTGTCAGAATGTCAAAAACGCATGACTTTGTCATGATCGGATTTGTTTGATTAGAGGACTGCCTTGAGTTAATGTCTAGGGATGCCATTCTCCTCTTTCTACTCGTAGAGTCTGTAATATATGGAGGTTATAAGCTGGGTTGCCTGTGGGCTAGAAGTATCTTTAGGTCTTGTTCACTTCAGGTCTTGTTTGCCAAACCAGGAACATTGCAATTAACCACTAGTTTGATGGAGTTGCGTTTGATACGCTTGTCACCTTGTGGTGCTACTTGAGTTTTGCAACTGGACCTTGGAACTGGTGTTGGTGAACATATGCTTAGTGTTCAAAACCCATAGAGACAAGTGTCAGATGTCTCTGCTGTTGTGTACTTTTTGGGAATTTGTGAGGAAAAAATATTGTAATGCATTTCAGTTCTTAAATGTGAAATAAACTTCATGGGACCTCAAAGGGATGGATCTGATGATTTGGTCAAGCAATAACTTTTGAGCAAAATAGAGCTCTTCATTGACGGGGCTTTTTGCGGTGTGGCTGTTGAACCCCTGTGGTGTTGTGAGAGAACTCCTTGCAAGTTGAAGCAGAAATATATTGCTCCTGGATAAAGACCAAGATCCAGGCATTTGACTTCTTGGGTACAGTCATCAGTAGTGTCTGTCTGTCTCTGGTGACTCTTCCTATGAAGTCAGCAGATGGATTGGAAGAGCATGGGGGGGGGGGGCGCTGGAAAGGAGTGTGTGGCACGCTCGATATCTTTGCAAGAAGATGAAGGTCTGAGTCTTTA
>JAODKF010000138.1:24645735-24674101 GCA_026779585.1 Mormyrus proboscirostris | reverse complement strand
CACCATCATCATAATCATCCTCATCATCATCACCATCATTATCATCACCACCACTACCATCATTATAATCATCATCACCATCACCATCATCACCACCATCATCATAATCATCATCATCATCATCATCATCATCATCGCCATCATTATCACACCACCATCATTATAATCATCATCATCATCGTCACCATCATTATCATCATCAACATCAGCATCATCATCAGCATCATTGTCACATCCTGCTTCTGTTCCTCCTGCTCTCTCTCTCCCTAGTGTGGCTCTAATGAGTTTAATTGAGTCTAATTAGTCATTTGTCTTACCTCTCGTTTCAGCCCCCCTGTGACTCACTCCAGATGTCTCTCATCTGCTTCCTCATAAGTGGTGTCATAAAGTGCCTCCCAGACTTGTGCTCCCCAGTCCACTCATTGATGTCATTAAGTGATCCCCTGTGGCTGTCTGTGGGCTTTTCCCTGTGCAAGCATCCCCGTTTTGATCCCTCCTGGTCCTTTTTGTTTCATTGTGTTTCATAAACACCTGTCCTTCACCTCCTTACATTGCCCCAATGTGACAATCATCATATCCCAGGTAACCTTCTGTGTTGCAGGACATTACAGTAACTGTGCATTGATGACAGAACCACAAACTTTGACACTATTTTGCAGCAAAAAACAAAAAATTCCCAGCAGTGGCTTTAAGCATCAAACCAATGGAGACCCTGACAAATCTGTGTGTCTACAGGTAAAGTCTTCTTCTGATGAGGTCCCGGTCGTCTTCTTCCAGGCGCATTGTTGGTACTGTCCAGAGACAGTGACGTCTTTCCTCCTCAGCTGCCTTGTTCTCATGTCCGCTCGTGTCAGAATGGGCTCTGAAGGGTTGCATACTGAATTCTCACCACTGCACCCTCATTCCCAGGCTATAATGGAAAATTCTGCTGATGCTGTAATAAAGATGTGATATGGTTCGAGAACACACACACAAAAATTTGTTAATCAGTCATGGGGCTGTACTCTAATATTCCATCTGCCAGAAGCTTGAGATTTGCAGTAAGTCTGAAATTCACCTTCAGAGGAATAACAATGGCTGATAGGTAAAGGTGACCTACACCGGTGTTTCTCAACCCGGTCTTCGGAGGCCCCCAGATCACCCACATTTTTGCTTCCTTCCAGCTCCTTGCCATAGCACACAGTTTGCTTTCCCTCCAGTTTTAGCCACAATGGCTTACACTAGAAATGTTTTTTTTTAATCCTTAACCAATGTGCCACTTGAGGCCTTGTAGCCATGGTCTTGTGCAATGTGCAGCAGATTTCACATCTTGTTAAGCATAACAAACTAGCAGGTACATCTCTGGGGAACTGGGGGGAGGAAGAGAGAGTGGGACTGCTAGAACAAAAGCTGACTTCACACCCCACATCAAAAAACATGGTCATATTCTGGAAAGTATAAGATATAGTCTAGGTTAGATAGATGACAGTGAAACTGTAAATACTGTTCTTTATCAATCACTACTAAAGATTAAGTAACAAATATCATACTGTCTGTCACACCATTAAGTGTTAGATAAGTAGAACTTCATAAAAGATGGGTGCTGATCATGATTTTAAAGTAAAAGAAAATGAAACTGAAATGCCTTCATGCTTAAGAAATGAATATGTTAATCCAGTAATTACTAGTAATGTGCTACAATGCCAGACAAAAGAACGAGGATCACAGGAAGTGATTAGACTGGTCATGATTCATAATCCCCTCTGCCGTTTGTCCAGCAGATATCAGTGCTGCTGTAGCCTTCGAAGCACATCCTCAGCAGTCACGTGGAGAGGCAGATCTTCCTGATTCCAGCATGACTGCTGAACATCTTGGGCAAACCATTACTGCTGCCCAGCATTCTTTGATATGCAGCTGCTGTGGATTTTAATTAAAATGAAAGAGTTTCATTGAATGCTGCTCTCTGGATCTATTCAGCATCTGAAATGTGTCCCTTTTTGCAATCTTGTGAGCTCACTTGCAGTGTAAGGATCATTAGCACTCGCTGAACCATCAAAGTGGTTGGTCCTTCTACGGGACGACTAATTCTTTGCCATATGAGCTGGTAAATCCATTGGGGCTGAATAGAATGGAAATGCTTGTATTTGGAGCACAGCAAGCTGTGTGTCTGGGACACCTTGCTTCTCTGAAGCCCAACGCAGTGATGGGGCTCACCGTGATGTCTGTTACTGGTGACTTGTAATGCGTTTTTATCTTTGCTTTTACAGCTTTTACATATCGAAGGTATGTTATCAAGTGAAGTGAAGGATTCTGTGGTAGGTACCTACAAATCTTCCTCTGGACATCATTGGATGCTGCCACTCAGTTGTCATGAAGCTTCCTCCTTATTGTTTGAGGTTAACAGTGATAATGAGATGTGCTTGATGACTATGACATTTCACATACGGGAGCCATCTGCTTCATTTATTAGCTGTATTGAAATATATTGTTAGTTTTCTTTATTTATTTGCTGCATGTTTTCTTACTTTCAAATAAACACATGGCTGTGGTGAGGCTTTATTTTTGCCTTATATTAAGACTTTATAAAGGTACAACAGCTACCACAATATGCATAGACGTATCCACCAAAGTACATATAATACAAAATACAGTTCAGGCTCATTGCCTAATGAACATTTATTATTCAAATTTAAACATAGCCTTAGAATTAAACAAGCTTATGCTACTCTGTTACGCTGTATCGACTTTCCCCCAAACTCTACATTCATCACATTTCTTGTTCTTTTGGTTCACTGGAAAGAGGCTGATATGAGACATTATAAAACAAATGTGTTACTTCTCCAGTGTCAAAATAAATGTCTTCCTGATGAAGATGGATGACATTTCCTCAGCTACAAGTTTTTACTGCTCTACTAAAGTGACTCTGTGCTGCCGTGACCATGTGGGCCATTATAGAGACAGATTATCGCAAAGTGTAAACTCCGGAATTCTTACCATTCAGAGGTTGTTAAGGTGTGTGGTTAGTAAGCTAGTCTGAAGCAGGGCAAAGAGATTTTAAGCAACTCTGTTTTACAAAAACAAAAAAAAAAAAAATTTAACATTAACTGCATTTCCAAATTATAGTCCACAGTTAATTATGGACTAACTAGGATAATTGATCAGTTTTTGCAGTCTGAGATATTTCAACATTCCTCTTACAATGTTATCAAAAGCCAACTTTAGAAAGTTCCATAGAAATCTGTGCATACCAAAAACACAGCATGTCACACTTCAAAAAGAAGTAGGTGATTAAAACAAATGGTAAAAAATAACATTGTATAGAGATGGGGAATAGGGTGTGTCTATTATCCAGACGTAATCACCAGCTTTTTACACCAGCAAAGAAGAGAATTACAGTACACTAATACTTTAAAAATTTAAATCAATGCCATAATTATAATATGTCCTGTATGGGAGGGTGTCAAATCAAGCCAACAATGACAGGCATTGTGTTACATTACAAAACCATGCGCTGTTTTCCCATAAACATTCTACATATGAAATTCTAATTTTATAACAGAGCGGTACCTAATGGTCGCTTCACAGATTGAATCCCATTCTTTCATTTTCATTGAAGCCTTGGTCGGCAGATTCAAAGCACAGCATAATGGTCTGCTGTAACAGCCTTTCTTCTTTGGACTTGAAATCATTCTCTGTGGTATCTGGTGAGGACAGAGGAGATTTCTTCAGCACTAACGTGTTAGGTGAGAGAAGCTAGGGTGTTTATTGTGACTTTTAAGTCTTTTGTGCTCCACAAGTGATACATTGTTGCCTACAGTACTATGATCAGCTGTAATCAGGGTGTAATATCAGTCAAGGGTAAATCCTTGGTACTGCGGAATGGGACTAATTCTGAGGCAGGAGGTAATTGGTAATGTACATAATAAAGCAGCTGAAATATTGGTTCATAAGCTGCATTTGTATTCACTAAAAATCAAACTTACTGATACTGTAGATCAGGGGTGTCAAACTCCAGTCCTGGGGGGGCAGAGCCCTGCACATTGTTGGGTTTCCCCTCATTTAACACACCTGATTCAACTCCTTCTGCTAATTATCATACGGCTCTTGAGCTGAATCATTTATGGTGGAACAGAGAAAGAACTAAGCTACACAGGGCTCCAGCCCTCCAGGACTGGATTTGGGCCCCCCTGATGGTGGCAATATGTATGTATGTATGTATACTTGACTGCAATTAGATTCCAACTACAAACAGTTACTATTTACATTATGAAGCAATTTTCCTGAAATGAGAAATCAGCAAGGAAAGTATGTAACACTGATTGCACAGTAAATGTGTGCTTGAATACTTTGAAATACCAAACGCTGTTTACCAGCTCCAGCCAGTATAGTGAATTGAATCAACTAAATTTCTTCAAATGTGTTTGTTTTTTAACAAAGCTAAGTATCAGTTTAAAGATCAAATTACACTGTTGCTGCTTTTGAGGCATTAAACATACAACACTGGCATCTGATTCAGGGTGTGCCCACCTCGTGCCCCGTACATCCTGGCATAGGCACCAGGCCTGACGTCTGCCTGCCGTGTGCTTATCGAATATGGATGGACATGTTCACAAACACATCATTGGCACAGTCTGAATTTGGATAACCAGGGGAGTCAGAGACCATAAATAAAGCAGAAAAATACTTGAGCAATCTCACCCCCCCCACACACAAAGGTGGAAGGACACCCATGAAAACACCAGCAAAAGCACATTCCACACACACACAGACACACACACACACACAGACACACACACACACACACACACACACAGAGGCAATTTATGTACCCCCAACCCTGAAAATATGAGCCAATGAAAATACAAATGACTCTTATATTGCAAGACTCAGCCACCCACTCAAAAAAAGTTAAAATAATTTATATTGTTCATATTATGCAATATGCCAACAATAATAAAATGTATGACCTAAATAGATTTAAAAAATCCCTGAAGAGGATAACTATTAACATAAAGTAAATTATTCAACAGGGTAGTTTGTGTGGTTTGCAAAGAAAAAAGAAAAACATGGGTAACTGCAATACAATGACCAACACTAGAGGGAGCTCTGCAAATACTTGTGAGACATGTCATTTACCTAGGTTATACCTTTAGAATTACCCCCGAATTGCCCCCTGGTATGGAGACAAGCCAGCTATGCATTTCCTGAAATAGAAGCTCAGAGGGCTTTTTCTATAATGGTTAAAAAGTCCTAGAACATGTTTGAATATCATTTATTTTTTTTCTTTCTTTGTTCCTCTTTCTCTCCTGCTCCGCAAATGCCCAGCGCTGGGGGGGCCACCTAGACAAAGGAGACTCACAAAAGGGGGGTGTCTGTTTCAATGACACATATCCTGAGGACACAGTAAGTGTACACCAGAGAAAAGTGGCAAATACCACCTTTTGGTTCTTTTTAAAAAATACATAAACCCAATACTTATAATCTATTGTCCAGGCGGCACTAATGTATGACCACAACTGTTTTAATACCTGATTTAACGCATAAGTAAAAAGTAATATGTATAAAGTAGCATACCAGACTTTCGGACTTAAATTCACACGAAGCAAAAGATTTCCATGTCCCACCAGGAATTTGGTGGAAAAGGATAAGCTTTGGGAAGCTGTGCTTTGTCCTTTTCCATGGATTGGGCTATTCCCAGCACCTCCGTCTCTCCTATTTCCAGGCTGCTCATGGAACACTTTCCACCTGCACTGAACTATCCAGTTCAGGGTCACAGGTTTTCAAATATTATCTCTGGGAAGAGATTTGTTATTGTGCTGGATGTTTCCAGCCTTACATCTCCATCTTTTCAGATGCTTCTGGCAAAGCTGCAGCGGAACGATATGGCAGGGTAGACGCTTTGGTCAGTGATGACATTGATGACGACGATGACATGAGTCAGTATTGTAGGCGCGCAAGACGTTCTGAAGACCAGAGTTCTGGGAGATCCATCTGGTAAACAAGATGAGGTCAGCTGTGTATCTTAACACAGGGGCACTTGGTTAAGGTGACTTATTTTATGGTGAAAAATAAATTCTTCAGATGAAAGCCGGGAGAATTTGACGTCCTGTGAATGTGAATATTGTCTCCAGTTCTTTGCTGTTTCACATCATAAAGCACATGGAATGTAGCTTTTTGCCGATTGTTGAATCTTTGCATTAAATCCATTCAGGAGCTTTGCTGCTCAGTCACTCGGATCGTACAGGGCTATGACCACCCCCCCCTACCCCCAACACAGACACACACAGACACGGACACACACACACACAGACACACACATACACACACATACACACACACGCTATCAGTCATCTAGTCCAACCATAGGCCTATTCAGCAGACGATAAGAACTTGTGTGCTTCAGATTCACATCTTTCCCAGTCAATGGCTGTGTTCACAACAGAACCCGTTTGAAAGCACCTTTTGTCACTTTGTTGTGTCCTCTTGGCTGCTTCCTGGGCACATTTAAACATATTTTACAATAAGCACAGCTAAAGTGTTTATTTCCTAGGTCTAGGGAAAGATTTGTGTACCTGTGCGCATGTCTGCCTGTGTGTGTGTGTGTGTGTTTGTTTGTGTGAGCGAGTATACCTTACCTTATGGGGACACAATGTACCATGAAACCAGTCCCCATAACGGAAAACTAAATTTATTAAAAATCTGTGACTGCAATGAAAAATCTGAAAATGCAAAAGCTCTTGTATTTTGCTTGGTTACTCATGGGTATGGCTGGGTAGGGGTTACGGTTGTCATGGTTAGCATTAGCATTTTTCCCACAGAATCGAATAAGCGGTCCACATAAGGATTTGTTTACCCGACGCTTGTGTGTGTGTGTGTGTGTGTGTGTGTGTGTTTGTGCGTGTGTGTGTGTGTGTGTGTGTGTGTGTGTGCCTGTGTGTGTGTGCCTGTGTGTGTGTGCATGTGTGTGTGTGTATGTGTGTATGAACCTATGTACTAGAGATTCATAGCACGGATGAAAGGAAAAATTTCCATCAGAAAGGTAAATGAGAAGATGGTTGCAAAACTTCCTGAATATCATCAGGCTAATTAATATCATTAATGAGGTACCTAGGGGTGCACGAACTTCAAATGAAGTCTGAGTTATTTGTAACTGTTATTCTGCTGCACAAAAACACCGTTCCACTACTAGTGGAAATTTACAAACAACTTTCACGTCATATTATAACAAATAACTTTTGTATTAACTTTGACCAAAGCAGCTGTTTGAGCCTGTGATCGCAGGCCCCTTATAAACTGCTATTGTGCACTGAAGGGCCGTTTTTGAGAGATGAGGCAAAGACAAAAAAGGCTTCATGTGAATGTTTGTGAAAGACAAGGGGAAATTTTCACCGGTGCATTCTGAGGCAGGGCGAAAAGTCAAGTTACAACGTGAGCTGAGCAAGGTGATCAGATCATCAAAGGGAATATCGTTTGCAAACAGGTCTGATGGAGGATCCAGGAGGATCAAGTTGCAGATGCAGCTGACTGACGTTATTTTAAAATGCAACATTTCTTTGACTCGTAAAATAATAGGTGTTAGACGCGGGGTAACATCTGAAGCCTTTTATAATGGGTAGGAAACATTGAACTTCTGAGGAATGTAGTAATAAAAGCTAAAAATGTTTGTTTGCCAGTCACATATCAGTACCTCCATAACAGTCCACTGTACATTATGTTTTGACGCATTATGACATGGGGAATTCCTAATGTTCACAGTAGCATTAAAGCAAAGTATACAGCTGAACATGTATTTTATATCTTATATTAAACTATTTAAAAAGGTCAATACAAAGCACAGTCCTTATCTGCTGTGTGTATATATAAAAATTTTCCTTTTATGGATAGTTTCAGGTGAAATGTTCCTACCGTGGTGGGACACACAAAAATATATGTTTTTTTTTTAAAATAGAATACCTCTTTTAAAGTATTTTCTTTTTAAAAACAAGCAAAATACATAAATTCTTTGTTTTAACATGTTCTTGATTAATTTATTACAAAAAGTCCCCATAAAGATTTGAATTAGGTGCGCAAATAAGTCTGCATTTATGTTTTAAGTTATGTTTATGGCTGAACATAAAGCAATTCTACTCTATATACAGCATTTCATGAGTAGGCTTTGGAAAGTATTTAATTATGAATCAATCTACTGTCAGTTGAATACTATTACCAACTTCATTAATGCAGTAAATATAACTTATATTAATAACCCTCATCTCAATGCACAGTATGCACTTTCTTAAGCTAACCTTAATGTAACCTGTTATGTTTTAAAAAGATTAGAGGTGACTGGATATCAGTTAAAAATGCATTTTTTGTAATATTATTTCCAAATGTGTGAACTCTTAACTGAGTGGATGAAAATCACAGGATCCAAACACAGGTTTCTGTTACTAGTTATGTAATATATACATGAATGAATTTATTTATTTATTTCTGATTATTATTTTTTATACTATAATGGGTTACTTTATTGGATAGATTCAATTACATCCGCAGCTCTGAAAAGTCCTGAGAGCAAAAACACCCTTTGATGTTTTAAAGTTTCAATTAGTGAGGCCTCATTTAGAAGCATGATGTCATAGTATGGAAGCCAGGGGAGCAGGTAGGGGTGTCCTCTGTGCATGATGGGAATTCCCCCACCTCAGTCACACCGGTGCATTTCTGCATGCTGCTTCTCTTCATTTCTTACAAGAATCACCCATGTGCTCAGACCTGTTATTCCTAATGAATGCAAATTGATTCTTGTTGTGCCTAAACTGATTCATACAGGAAATTTTCAGATTAGAGGTTTCAGGTTAAAAGACATGTTATTTCTCCATATATTATTTTAGTGGCGCAAACACATTTACCCAATTTTACCACACTCGAGCATGGTATCTCGTCACCTAGGACTTGAACTGAAAATCTTGTGGATACAAGTTAGAATCTTTGATCTCTACATCTTTATGTTAATTGCACATTAATTATGAATACAGGAGGCCACCTCTTAGAGCTGGTACAGAGGAGAAAGCTCAGAAGGTTGCTGGTTCAAATCCCTGAGTTGGTAGAGTGATACTACCGTTGGGCTCCTGAGCAGGGTCCTTAACCGTAATTGCTCCAGCAATTTCAAACAATAGCAGGGATCACTCGGGGATTTGAACCAGCAACCTTCTGGGTCATAACCCCAGAGATACTCCTCCCCCCAACAAATATTTTTTTTGTTTAATACTTTTTTGGTCAGTGCATAATTCTATATATATGTTATTTTATAGTTTTGATGTCTTTATTCTAAAATGTAGAGAATAGTACAAAAAACCTTTCTAAGGGTAGGTGTGTCCAAACTAGTACTGTACACTTAACTAATAATTAATAAAATGCATTAGTTATACACACTGCTTATTTTAGTGTATAGTCAAAGCTAATGAATTTTGACAATGATTTCAAGGAAACATCCATGTATCCATTTTCTGTAACCAGTTGTCTTTTTCAGGGTTATGGGGGGTCTGGAGCCTATGTGTGCAAGGCAGGAAACACCCCAGATCGGGGGGGTCAGGCCATTGCAGGGATGCTCACACACCAGTCACACCTATCCGCAAATCGTTATGTCCATTTTACGGCTGCATGTATTTGGACTGTGAGACCAGAGATAACCCCATACTAACACAGGGGAGGACATGTGAACTCCAGACACAGAGTCAATCGCTGGTCCCTGAGGTGTAAGACAACAGTGCTAAGCACTACACCACCATGCCACCCAACAAGGCGACATGTAATCTGAATTTGCCAATCGAGAATCTGTGAATTATGGCTGCCGTGTAAAACACTCTGTCAAGTACTAGTTAAAAACCAGCTTAGAATTTGTAGGTCCCCATCTGGTACCACAAATGTTCTGAAATCAGGTGACATAATCCATTAGACCAGTTGGTAACACTATACTTGAGGAGACATGAATAGTTTATTCTTCTAATGTAGTAATGCTTACTTAATGCATTAATTAACCAGTAACTGAACTAAAGTGCCTGTTAAGTACTGATCCCAAGTTCATTCAACATTAATGAATCATGACACTTCACGTCTTTCAAGAGGAAACCTATATTAGTTCATGGTTTTTTCTTGAGTAGTAAATATGTTAGGTAATTTTTGCCCCTTCAATTCTTACCATTATTCACTAATTAGTTAACTGTTAACTAATATAGTTAACTAGTATATATAGAATATATGAACTGTCATGATTGATTAATGATGAACAAGCATGGAATCAGTATGTAACGAATACTTACTGGTTAATTAATGCATTAATTAAGCATGTAGTTCTACATTATTCATGTTGCCTCAAGTAAAGTGTGACTGAACTCAGTCTCCTGGGAGAGGTACAAGCTGTCAGATATTCCCTTTTAGCTGTTCTTTTGTACTTCAGCAACCTGCAGGATTAACGCCAGGAAACAAACGATCACTTCCAGTGTTAACCACTCATGGCTGCTCCTACTGTGTACAAGAAGGGTGAAATCTTACCCTGTGATTTAACTCTTATGATGTTTCTTCACAAGAGAGCCCTCTGAGACACACAGCATAAAAGTACAAGTGATTTTTGACACAAATGCGAATTATAGTATAGTATCACCCCTATTCTTCCAGCAGAAAACATATAGGCATGACAGCAAATTTTGTGAAAGCGTTTCCCAGCTGAAAGCCTCTTTACAGGTGAAACCATAAGTACTGCCTGCGTCAAAGAGGGAAGCGCTACTGTCTCACAAAACATCTACTGCTAGGATTAAGGCTCGTCTGTCACAGTGGACCTGCCTCTCTGCAGAAAGTTGCTCATTTTACTTGATTTCCCCTCATTGGACTGATGCAGCACTGAATGTACAGATTGATTCTCATCTGGAAATTCAAAGTTCTTTTCAAGGGCTTGATTAATACCTAACAACTAAAAGCATGGCTGGGCTTTAAATGTGATATTTACTACAAGGACCATTTAAAGGGATTACACGGACACCAATGGATTCTGGCAGAAGATACAGAAGAAGGATTGTTACTTATTGAAGCTGTTCACTTTAGGCTTTAAGGTTTTAAATGAATACATCGTCCACCGTTGTAACATTCTCTCTAAAAAAAAATCAGAGTGAGTTCTGTGAGTTGAAGATAAAACATTTTTTATAAAGCATCTAAATAGCTTCTCTCAAGAGCTGTTGAAATGTTTAAGTGTTTTGCATTTTTTACCTTAAGGACAATTTTAATTCTTTTATTTAATCTGTTCCAGTAAGTTGTTGGGAAGAGATTTCTCTAACATTGTAATAACAGCTGACTCAGTCCATTAAAGGTCAAGGGTCATTCCATACGCATAACATTAAAGACTGGGGGTATTAATGGACCTTAACAGAAAGTTCATCTTATTATTTTTGACTGCATTTTCAAGCAAAACCACACATATTGTATTCTGCTGTATTCCGATGTAACTGATCACTGCTTAATCAAGGTTCTTCTTCCTGTTCATTCTTTAATCTCTTTCTTTTACTTAAATATGTTTTCCTAGGCTATTCTTAGCACATTCCTTTAACACTGCTGTCATGTCCAATAGACTACCTTGAACATCAAATAAATATTGTTAATTTTACAGTGCATCCATATCTGCATGCACAAAAACCAATTAACATTCACTGACTCACAGAGCTTGATAGCAGAAATTTTCTCACTACGACTCAGTCAAATAAGCTATATCCGTGGGATATCTGACTACAGTAATGTTGGTTAAGCACGTCGCTTGAAGGTACAATAGCAGAAGCATTCCTGAGATCCTTTCCTATGACATGGACATCAGACCAGTCATTTCTGCGCCGCAGTGCCAAGCCACTCAAAAGCAAGCAACTGACTAAGTAATGACTATAATAAACTGCACCTCTATGGGCAAATTCATTCACATTGAGAACTTCAGAACTTAAAGTCTCAGATATAACAACTTCCTGAGAAACAAAAGATGCATTTGTACGTAAACTGGCCTTAATGGACCATAATTTAGGAAGACTAGAAGCATTGTGTAAGTATTGTATGCACAGTACAATATGTTAAAATGGCTTTTTCTTGGAAGTGAAAAATAGCTAATGAGTGGGATTAAGTTCCCTGCACACAACTGCTGTATTAGAGGGTGAAAGCATTAATGGTTGGAAAGGGATAGACTTTACTTTCCTGAGTTTTCTCCCATTTGAACTACCCTCAGATTTACTAAGCTGGCTACCATTGAAAGGCTACATTGTTTCATTGTGGTTTACCATAGTGACAGGGGCAGACATAGCTTTCAGTGAACAGATAAAAGAAATGCATTAATTTTTTTTCTAACGATATAGATGATTTTCCCCATGAAACTGATATTGTAATGTTTCAAGTCTAGACAAATAAGTTTAATTTGCAGTAAAATTAAAATATAATTGCTATGTTTTTGTTTCCAGATTATAGTAATTCAAAGATTTACATCGAGTGTGTAAAACATTTTTTAGAATGCTATTCAATGGATTCAGCAGAATCAGATGCAAATGAACTTTACAACAGTAGTGTGTCCCACCGTCAGCCTGGGTTTGTTGGATGAGCTAAGCAACATTATCACCCACATGCAAACAGTTTGTTGATGGCTTGTAAATCAAATGAGGCTTGGTCATTAGGGACAGAGCTGAGTGCCGTCCACTGAGAAGAGGTAGGTAATCCGGTAGAGTAATTTAGCAGGTTTAGCCTTCTAGCAGGTTAAGCCTTTTAGCAGGTTAAGCTTTTTAGCAGGTTTAGCCTTTTAGTAGGGTTAGCCTTTTAGCAAGTTTAGCTTTTTAGCAGGGTTAGCCTTTTAGCAGGTTTAGCCTTTTAGTAGGTTTAGCCTTTTAGCAGCGTTAGCCTTTAGTGTGCTCATACAGTATCTACCTCTCTACTCACATGGCTTCAGGTACTGCTGCGAGGTCCAGCTTGTCCAGTAGCTTCCATTGTTTTTGGATATTCTTTCATATCTTTATGAAATTCCTACATTTCCTTTAGGATTAATGAAGCATCCATCCATCCATCATCTACAGTATCTATCTATCTATCTATCTATCTATCTAATATTCCAGGGTCCATAATATTTATACATATTTTCAGGTCCTGATGAATGGATCCATTTCATAATAATTATGTTATATAATCATTAATCTATGGGCATAATCCTGACTATAGTTTTAAGTTCCATACTTCCACACTCGGAATATGGATTGAGCACCTCAGACTCATGTTACAGCTACTAGAACACCACCTTCCTGAGTAGAGATATAGCTGTCGCATGAGCTAGCTCAGGATTAAATTCAGCTGTGACATGGAGTCAATGATGAACTTGTATAGGAAGGCGCGGCAATAAACCGGCGTTTCTTTTGTGCGTGAAAGGTGATACGGTGCAGCATGTGTCGGTTCCCGCCATCAGAGCTGTTGTTCCAACAAAGTCTCGGTGTGTCTGATTTTCATTTGTAACATGGAGGATACTTGCATTAATTCAATATCCAGACTGGTGTTCTGGAACATACAGATTCCTAATTGGAGTGGTAGGTAAGGAAAGCTGGTTTCATTTATCTTGCAGACCATTGTACGGGTGCTGCCTTTATCGAGGATGGTATTATGGTTAGATTCCTTCAAAAGAACTGCAGCTTTTTGTAACTTAGACAATAAATGATAGTGAGCCAAGGGTCATTGGGGGTATTTGGCATTCAGCCTTTTAACAGGCTGAAGATGTTGAAGGTATTGCTCAGTAAGGATCGGTGAATGGACGTGAATGGTTGCCTACATGGTATTTAAAATAGAGAAATAGGAGGCAAAACAGTGGATTTTTATGAGTAAAGAAGTTCTACTTCTACCTCAGATGTGTCCACTTAGAAAAGAAAAGAAGAATCAGGGAATGAGATGTTCGAGGACAGGAACAGACGCTTGCAGGCGGCTGAGGATCTCAGAAATGTTTCTGTCTTCAGAGTCTACCGTGGAGCATGGGGGTTCCAGCTTGGGAACAATCAATAGTTTTTAATTTAGCTTTTAAACATGATTTCAGTTTAGTTTCAAGTATTTTGTTAAGCTTGCATTACATTGCATTACATTGCATGTGAGAAACTGGACAATAAAGGTAAATAAGGCTGTGGAGAGCAGACCAGTAAACACACTGTTTGGATGTTTCAATAATGAGCGGTACTCAGATCTCTGTTCATTTTGAGGAAATCCCATCACTCCAGAGGGGAGGTAGCCCTGCTCCTCAAACAGGACGGGGGCACTCCACAAACGGGATGGGGGCACTCCTCAAACAGGACGGGGGCACTCCTCAAAAATTACTCCATTAGTTAACTTTTTACATCAGTAAATCTGAGCAAATATTACTGGTCTGGCTACTCCGGGCTTGACATCTATACATGACCCTAGAAGAACTATGCATTTAATTTTTTAAGTTAATTTTCGTTCTTCTCACATTCTTAAAAGTTGTAACCCCTCAGAAACATACCCAGTAATGTTGCATTGATTTTAGTTGCAATCAGGATTGACGGGTAATTATGAAAAGTTTCTGAACATTGTATGCTGACAATCGGAAATAATATACAGGTATCATTTTCAAAAATAATAGGGTTGGCAAGCCTTAGCACATCGCCATCTTCTGGGAGTTCATGATTTAGCAATTGAAAATCAAAATGTAATAAAATAAAGTTTCTTTTTTTCACGTTCTGTTTAGTTTTTGTTTGCGCTGTAGAAGGCTATGCTTTTTAAGTTTAATTTAGCTTTTTTTTTTGCAAACTTTTAATTTTGATTTCACTTAATGAGAATATTTTTTTCCACTGCTGCTTTTCATTTTTGAGCTGTTTTCTTTAATTATTATAACATTGTTCCACACTCTTAAATAAACATAATCAGACTGAACTACTAAGGATGAAAGCTTTTAATTGTCTAAACAGGCTTGGAGATTGGAAACGTAAAAGTGAAAAATCCATAATAAAAGGGAACAACTGGGCCAGAGTAAACTCGGACTACTAGGAGTTAACTAGGTTTTGTTTTGCAGTAGGAGACTGAGTAACTAACTGGATCGGACCCAAGTTTTGACCCACTGGCAGCTGAGAGAACCTGCACACTGTTGGGGTCATGACACATTTGTATTATCAACCTATTGATAAATTAAATCTTTAAAAGTGAATGAAATGTGTAAAAGGATTGGAATGAGCCAGATTATTTAAATCAAGGTTTAAAATTCATCCTTTGATGAACATTTGAGTTGAATGTCGTTGTTATAAGGCTGCAGTAATTATAACAAATTAGGATTAAGCTTTATGCTCACATTCAAATGGTGCTTAAGCATCTCACTTTTTTAATTGGAAACTTTCTCACAGACAATCCCATAGGTAATTTCCCACAACACTACAGAACTAAGCCATAAAGCTTATTACATTTATTTGTATAAATTTATTTATAAAAACTATATAATTGAGTACTGAGATTATATAGTACACATTATATAGAAAATGAAGAATGCAGTGTTAAATATTTAAATATTAAATACTAATCATAAAGACTTTTGGAAGGAATCCAGATCCGTTTGTATTAATAGAATGTGCACATTTTTCTTTTTTCTTTTCTTTTCTTTTCTTTTCTTTTCTTTCCTTTCTTTTTTACTCTAGTGAGCTTATGTTAAGCACATCAGTAAATGAGTACCGAACTTAGCCTAGACCAATCTTTTGGTTACGTAAAGATTCAATTAATGATTCTGTCAATAAACCTGACAGAAACGTTAACAGATAATATGCTTGAAATATGTGTTATATTTAAAAGCTTTTCAATTGCGCCAAATTCTTTGAGTATGTGTACCGTAACAAAGATTTTAAAACTCTGCGCGCAAACTTTATATGATGAGTATTTTACAATTATAATGAGTAGCTAAAACCCTTATAAATAATTATACATTTTACAGGGCTCCATGAAGGAGCTCCGAAGTCTTTCTGTAGCTCTCATGATAAAAAGCAGCACCGGTAAAAACTCTTATCAGGTTAAAAGCAGGATAGAGGTATTAGCTTTTCTCCGTTGAGCCAATCTTGGCCTGATTCAGATATTTAAAAGGAAAACAACGCATTGTACACAGAATAAAAAAAAACTCTTCCTTGCTGGTAACCTGGCACCCACCTTCGATTGTTAATCATATTTCGTTGCAGTGTTTACCTTTCAGGGCCCTTTGCCATTCGTGTTTTTGGCACAGGGGACACGGTCAACATTCATGGGGCTGTCCCCCCCTGAGCAGTCTGTCTCCATGGCAACGTGAACTTGTACAGCAGCCAATAGTTGGAGATGTGTATCTGTTTTGGATCATGAAAACCCCTGATTATCTTGCAGGTCTGCCCTCCGATGGAGGCCTTGCACTAAGTGCTATTATTTAGCCCAGCAGAAAGGGTCCTTTCTGTCAGCGTAACTCAATCACTTAAGAATGTGTTCTCATACTTCTGGGATACAGTATCATGACACATCAAAAACCAAAAAATGGTACTGTCAAGAAAAATCTTCTCCCCAATGATATGATAATGAAAATGTGTTCCCATGCCAGAAGAGTGATCTGCTCCCATGCGATGGGATTTTCTGAAACAAAAATTATATTGAGTGAGGTGAACTCACACACAGCACCATAATTAAGATTCAAAGCCACTTCTTGCCACTCCTCCAGCTTGCTGTCAGCTAATCCAGCCTGAACACCTATTATAAAAGCAGGCTTATAATAACTAAAGAAAAATGATGCATAAAGACTACTGTGTGAACCTTTGTCACAGACATGTAAGCGCACCATACCGGCCCAGTACCACAGACCAGATGCGAGTTCAGATGAAGCCGTTGAGGAGATGGACAGCTGCGTGGATGGACAAGCTGAGAGAGGAGGTCACACTGAACCCACTGTCCTCCAGGGTCTGTCTCATCAGAGTGGATGGATCCATAACTCAAAAGGAGCCACTGGCTCAGAAGTGACAGCTCTGCTAGTCGAATGAAGCATAGCTTTGAATTTTGGTGCTGGTCTGGTCTGTATTCCTGTTTCATAAATAAATAATCCACAATTTTTTTGCTGAAATGACCATGTTGCTCGTATTCAGTTCAGACCAAACTATATCAACATTCCAAGTTTTTGCTATATTGTAAACCAGCAACCCCTCCACTTTTTCCCGGAAAACCCAGAATTTTACTTCTTCTTGCAAAGTCAAAATTATGAGGTGTCTAGTTTTCGACAGGAATTGATGTCTACATCAACAACAGAAAGTTAAAAAAGTAATGTACACTGAGCAGATAGAAATGTAAATGTTGGGGGATAAAACAGGCCCGTATGCGTCTTTGATTTATTTTTAGGTCTTAAATTATTTAACTTGGAACGTGGGTACTCAGATTTCAGCAAATTCCTTTCCATTTCAGACTGAAATACTGCCCAAACTCACGCCATATTTGATAACTGAAAAATATTTTTTAAAAACCCAAGAATATGTAAAATCGGGCAGCTCAGTGGGCCTGCAGATCTCATGGGCTGCAAGGTCCCATATTTGTGTGCTTCCTCCCCCAGAGAACTGAAATGGTATGAGTGTCTGTTCCCAGTGATGGACAGTCATCCCCTCCGGGATGTTTGACTGCCATGTGACCTGTGCTTCCTGGGATTAGCTCCAGGGTCACAGTAATCCTGTATTGGATAAATAGTTGGAAGATGGATTGATAGATGGATGGATGGATGGATGGATGGATGAATGTTTTTTCAAATTGTCCATCTATCCATCTTTTTTCTATACTTGAATGTTCTATGCGGGATTCCAGGGGTCCGGAGCCTATCTTGAGGCTACAGGCACAAGGCAGGAAACAACCCAGGATGGGGCACCAACCCATTGCAGACCACACTCACACACCATTCACTCACACATTCACACCTAAGGGCAGTTTGGTAACTCCAATTAACCTTTTCATGTTTTTGGACTGTGGAGGAAAACTTGAGAACCTGGAGGAGACCCCAGGACTAACACACGTCTGAACAGCTAATTATGGTATAAAAACAACTGTAATGCTTAATGTTTTATATTATTGAAGAATCAAAATAGGAGACACTTTGGTGGCCTAGGGCTTTTTTATAATACATAAAATAAATTTCTAAAAATTCCCTACTTGGTATTCTTATTAATATTAATTGTCATTAATCTATCATTCATGAGTTTAAATGTTCCATGAATCCAATGTAACGCCTTCAGCATGCTGTTCATTCACAGAAGTTCCATGAGTAAGAGTATGCCATAAATTTGTGACTGGCAGGTCACAAATTTGTTCATTACCTGTGTCCATTTATCAGCAATATCGGATGGTACTGTGATGATTGTTTGGAAATCAACTTTACAGTTCAGCCAACAAAATCTGAATTTGGGAATCAGGCTGTCCCATCAAATTGTCATGGTTGATAATTGTGCATTTGTTTTGGAAGTCATTCCACTCATTTTAGAGTAGATTCTGAGTAGTATTTATTCTTTGGCATCCATAGACAAAAGTACGCCTACTTGTCTGCTGTTCGCAAAGGTAAATCTTTGAATCTTTTGTTGAGATCTGATCAGAATCAGAATCAGAATCATAAAAGCATCATATGGCTATGATGAGCATCACGTGGCTATGACTTGGCAGTGAGTCACCAGTTTGTGTTGCCTTATAAGTAAATGTGTTCCTTCAAGTATTACGATACACCAATATTAAACGGAGTCAGTGTCAACACAGCAATGTTTGTGAGAGAGCAGTTTGCAATTGTGCAATATGTCTGGATCTTTGTATGAATCAACTGAACGAAACACAAAAGGAGCTAGAAACCTAAAACCACTGGATGTTTTTGATAAGCTGTCTTACCTGAGATTTATTTTAGCAGACACACATATTACCCCGATGCTCAAATGTCTGTTTGTAATGTTTCTGTAAAATAAATGTCATTACGGAGACAGATTAAGGAAGTAGATCTTTGCTTGTTGTTAGGACTACATACAGTTAATATTGTGTTGCTGTACTTTGTTTTTACATCGGTATTTATTTTTGATTAAACAAAGCCACATTTCTGCTTACATAATGACTATTAATGAAGTGCTGTCAGAGCCTAGCGGTGCTTCCTGCCGCACCAAGGTCATGTGGTTCACATAATGAGATGTCTTAGACTTAACCATGACAATAAGTCTTCTTAAATTCCTTTATGTCTTTGTTCGTCATGAGCTCTTAAAATTATGAAGAAATTTCACTTGACTTAAATTATAGGGTTCTGCAATTCAGCTTCCTCTTAGAACATCGAATTGTCTCTGCCCATTGATAATTTATAATTACATCTAACCCTTAGTTATTATAAACATGGCCATTCAGGGGTATTTCAAAGTAATTATATCTAACTCTGCCATTAAAACAAATATTATCTCAACTCGCACTATTATAATTTAGGGAAATTAATCTTTGGGGTATGGAAATCAGAGAGGTACTGAACTGCTCTGTGCGAATGCACTTTAACCTGCATTTTCATCACCTGGCTTAGGTGGGTCTGACTCCAACAAAGGATAATGGTTCTGATGACGGATAGTAGTGCCGGCTCTCTGTGTGGCAAGCAGTCTGTACGTGTCTGACTATTGCAGCTCTGAACTTCAGGGGCAGGTAACTTCGCCAACTCATATTCTACCCGTTTGTTCTGTTTTAATCCAAGACTTTGGCTTGGTTATCTATTCAATGCTTTTTTTTGATGATTTCCCTGCTTCACTCTACTCTAAGCAGGCTTTTCTCCATAAGCATGGCAAAGAGCTTCTTCTTGTGGCAAAAAGCACTGCAGCACCTTGTTAACTAGAATAAAGAAAACAATACACATCACAATAAAAAGGCCTATTGTGGGCTGAGATCTCAGAATGAATAAAGTAATTCTTTAAGGCTTGTTCCATGCAAGGGAACTAAAACAATAGATCCCTCACATTTTCTTATAAATGGAATCAATTGCTTTTCGTATTTTGTGGGAAAGCCTTTAATCACTGTACATCTGGATTCTAAATATCTTTAAATATCTTCTTGACCATTCCATTACTCCTCTTAATTTGAGTTAGTTTCTTAAAACAATGTTTATTTTAATTTACTAGTGTATTATTGTTGCTTAGGGATGCAGCTTTTAGTGTCTGTAGCTCATAAGAATTCCAGATCTTCAAATAAAATAATGCAAAAACACAAACATCTACACGTCTTGTACACCAAATCGTCGGACATTTCGTTCAGTTGCACGTCCAATATTTACATTTTACTTTATGATCTTTCATCTTGCCAAATGTTTTTTGTTTAAACCTCGAGTTGCGTCTGTCTCTGAGGAAAAGTGAATAATTAGAGAAAGCTTTCTTGTGCTGTAATCAGCACCTGCATCCCTGCGTGCTGCTCCCTCGCCTTGCCGATCAGCTTTTCCTTATGGGTTTCCCCAGACTTGTTCTTGCAGGAACAGGGAAGATAAACATTGCAAAAATGCCAGCTTGCCTTGGGGATGTTTGCGGAATGCTTGTGTTATGTAGTAAAACTTGATTTTATGCTCCTTCTTTTATTTGATGTTCTTTATAAAGGATGGCTCACAGTAATCACTATAAATCACCCAACACGTTTTGCCAATTTTTACATGGAAAAAGGGATTTTGTACATTGTTTACCAAAACAAAACAACAGCTTAACCTCTTTCTTAGAGAGACTACTACAGGCTGCATACATTTTGGACACGAGTGCAGCCATTGCGTTTTGATGTCATGTATGGAGATTCCAGCTATTCCTTGATCTGTACATTTTTCTTTAACTCTTACCCCATGCGTCTCTGCGACTTCCTTTCAAAATCTATATACCCCCTATGCTTGACACTCCTGCCCTCAGCTGCTCAAGACATTCCTCAAAAACTCTGCATTGTTTTGTACCTGAGCAACAAATCAGCTTCGGAATGCACGTTGTCTGCTGTAAATGGATTTAGGGCAATAAATTTTCGGGATGTGAGCAATGGAGAGAGTTTCATCATGATGAAGAGTCGGGGCTTGTTTTGAAGGGAACAATGTCACTGAAGTAATGAGCTGACTCCAAGTATTTGTTATTACAAAAGGCATTTTTCTTCTGGAGGTGGAATCTTCATCGAGTTTCAGACTGTGCTGCTACACGTTCACCTGATAGGAACACCTCACAGCAAAGGAGATCGGAGGGCCATTATGCACATTTCCAGAAGTTACCTGGAATCTGTATTCTATCTGATTCGGAACAATAATCAAAGCACTACTCATTATTAGTTTAATATACAATTCATTTTAAATGCCTCGATAAAACAAATGATATAGTATTATATTAGGTACCATTGGATGCTTTAAGATTATAAGTAAACAAAAGGTTTACATCTTTGGATTTAAAGTTGAATTGGAAAATCAGGGTTGAATAATGTCAAACCAGGATAAATTCCTCATCAGAACACAGCAGAAACTGAGCATTTTCAAACAAATCAGCGTCAAGCTTTTGAAAGGGAGAGCAGCCTAAAATAAGATGAAAAAGATTTTCCACCCATTTTGTGAGAAAAAAAATCACACATGCAGCTACCAGCGCAGAAGAGGCCTAAAGAGCTGCTGACAGAAGCGTGGAGGTGCATGACCATGTCAGGCCACGCTGCCTGAGTGAGACTGCGGGTTTGCGCCTTCCAGGTACCCACAAAATAAACCTCGGTTTTCTACAAATCTGTGAACGCAATAAAAAACACTAAAAAAGCCAAAAGTCTCATATTTTGTTTGGTTACTTATGGTTAAGGTTAGGGCTGAGTAGGGGCTAAGGTCGTCTTAGTTAATATTGCGGTTATGCCCATAGATATGAATGGAGAGTCCCCACAAAGATAACTCTGTGTGTGTGTGAACATGCATAAGGCTTTGAGTACATGAACTGTGTCTTCATGCGTATGTGTGTGTGTGTGTGTGTGTGTGCGTGTGAGAGAGAGAGAGAGAGAGAGAGAGAGAGAGATTTGACCCACGTTATATTTAAATCCAGCACAAAACACCTCAGGAATTCCACTCAATGCCTGCAAAACTTGCTTCTGTGAATCTACTCTAAAATAGCGTGTTTTTAAAAAAAGTCACAAGAGCATAAGAAAACTTTGGCTTTCATGGTTGTCATTATGAAGGCTTATTTTGCCAATTAACAATGCTAAAAGGCTATTGTTCAGCTAGTGGTGAAACTAATTATAAAGTACTATTACAGAACAACAGCTATATATATTTCCCTAACTCTGCTCAGTATCAGCTGGTTGAAACTATGTTGGGAACGCAATATTATATTGGGATATATCTGGATATTCCTGCATGGAACTTTGAATTTACCAGTTTTATTGTGAAACGATTGCTGGGATATTTTTCTGTACCATCATAGCTGACTGGAAGTGTATTCTTCCATATTGATAAAAGCGATTGTGTCTCTCTTTGGAGCCACAAAGGCTATGGCCACCTTCCTGGATTTCCCCTCCCTCTTCGTAACTGTTTGGTTTGGTACTGATAATAGGATGAGTGGCTAGAGCAATGTATGGATGGTAATTCCTTAATATGACTTCACTTGCTGACAAATCCAAACCAAAACTACAGGTCCCATAATGCATAGACTGTTCTGAATTTCCTGGCACACAAACAACAAGAAAATAAATGTATTCCCTGTGTCACCTCGGTGTGTGAGAGCATGATGAATGTTTTCTGGCCATCAGTGTCTCAATGTATGAGGTAATTCTGAAAATCTGAATACAGAATATGATTTTAGTCAAATTTTTCATTATTGTTTGGTGAAAAAATGTGTTTTTTTCTTGAGGGCCAGCAGCTACTCTGAGATATGAATTCATAATATTAAAATACGATAAAATGCCATAAAAAACTGGGTGTATGTGGAGGGTCACTGGCAGCAACCTTTTCGTTGAACACCATCTTGGGTCTTTGCATGTTTCATACTTTTTTTGTGAACTTCCCAGCCTCTTTCCTTGAGCTTTTCTCCTCTTCGTGCACTCAGTGGGCTTAAGGAACCCATCTGTTTCCGGGGGGGAGCTGGTTCCATGCCGTGCGGTGACTGTGCCTCGACGTGAGCAGCGGGATAAACAATCAGGGTCCTCGGTTAAAAGTTTCATGTAAAAACATATGAGGAATAAGTGCGGTGCGAGTATCAACGCCAGAGGGTCTACCTCTGGAATCCAGGGTTTGTTTTGCTGGTTACAGAGATAGGGAGAGAGAGAAGGAGAATGAGGGAGGGAATGGGAGAGAGACAACAGCCCCCTGACTGCAACAAGAGGCAGTGTGAAGTTCACTGGCAGGTGAGGCGTACTGGGGAGAGTGACCTGCACAGGTCTGACTGATGAGAAAATGTGTTGATAGACGTTCATATACCCAGGCACAGTATCAGGGATAAAGACCACATTGTTTTGACTGTGTTTCATTTGGGCAGATATTACGTCAGTCTTTCCATCTCTACCTTTAGCTATTGCTCCTGTTGTTATGTTTTTTTTTTCTTTTTTGCTTTTGCTTCCTAGTCCAAAACATGCAGAAACAACCTGCATTTTTTTTCTTAGACGTACTGGAAGAATATACAATGACAGAATTAGCTTTTGATAACATAACGGCCACAAATGCTCCATTTTAGGCAAGGGAAGTCCCATCCATATTGTGGGTATTATACAAAATTGATTTATTTGCTGTTAGTCAAAATTTCGTGGTGGTATTTGTTCAATTTGCTAACCTAGCAGTACTGACTCCTGCTGGGAATTTTGAAAATAGTATTCCGCTTCTTTCAAAGGAATGCCGATTATGAATGGGCTCTCCGGTGTTCGTTAATCTACCGCATATATATCCTGCACCTGTGTGACCTTGTTTAACATTGTGATGTGGGCGTGTTCACTGCCACAGTAACGATACCCTGAGTCATGCCAATGAAACATTAACAGCGGCCTAATTGAAATGCATTGACATGCCCTTTGGTCATTGAAACATTTTAATGTAAGAAAGAATATAAAAATTAGAATATAAAAACTATTTTGAACACATTATGATAGCTTTGAAGCATTTATTTCTAGAGGGTGCTGAATAAACTTTTCTGCTATTTTATTGTTTTATTGTCCAGTTTTACCAAACAGTGCAAATAAAACCTGAAAATAGATTTCTATAAAATATGAAATATAATATAAAAATTGTATTAATTTCTTCATTACCTGAAACTCTGGGGGAACAACATTATCTTGTTAAGGTATATAGCTTTTTATGCCAAATTTTCATAGTCAAGCTATGTTTCAGGATTTTGATGCATCACTAATGGAATTTTTACTTAATTATACATACAAATCTTGCCAAATAAAGTTTTTAAAGTGCGACGCTTTCTTTTTTTCCAGTTATTGTGCCGAAGCAAGATAAGTTCAGACATAACTGAAATGTGAGCAAAGACATGGACTGGGTCACATGCTTAGCACAGTCTTCCCAAGTCCAATGTACACATTCCCAAAGCTGCACCTGCATATCTACAGCAGATCCTCCGTGGAAAGTACATCTGACTCCTCTCTCATTACCATGAGTTATAGTCTGCCATTACGCCAAGCGTAGCTCAATTAATAGCCCTGCTCTGAGATGGAAAGCTGAAAACTTAATAACACATTTACGGCAGATAGGTCCCGTGAAGATGCGGAAATCTGGGGAGACTGAGGCACTGGTCGGTGGGGCCACCTGATCCGGACAGCAGGACGAGGGGGCTCTACGGCAACCAGGTGTCTAGCTTCCTGAATATAGACATTAAAACGGATAGTAGCTGTCATCCTCCCTCTAATTACCCCAAATACCTCTACCCACTTTCCTCCTCACATTCACAAATGGAATCAGGTTTCCATATTTCCATTCTCACAAAATATTCCCTCCAAAGTTCCTCCAGTCCTAGATTTAAATATATACCTCTCTAGTATTTATATCTGCGTATATGTTTATCTGTCCCACGATTCTACATATTATAAGTTTGATTAGAAACATTTGAACAAATTTAAAGTATTTTTTATTTTTTACGATAGTATGTAAAAATGCAAGTGTAAAAACTTATTTGAAGTAATGCAATAGTGAGTTTTAAGCTGCTTTCCCAGCCCTTAGCAGACAAGATATGCTATAGTATGTCTTTAATTGTCCAAGGTCTCATAAGTCCATATGAAGTTGGCCACTTTTTTTGGAAAACTTGAGAACTTTTATTGATGCATCACTGAAGTATGTAGAGTCTGAATGAATTATTCTCAAAAAAACTTTTCAATGCAGTATTTTTAGCTTTGCCTTAAGTATATGAATTGATTAACAGTTTGAATTGAATTTACAGTCTGTGGCCCTGAAGCCATTTTCCTCTTTGAGGAGGTGGTATTACATCCTTCCTACATGGCGACTCTGGATGTATTTTTCTCTGGGTATTTGTCTCCTTCTCTGATATTTCAGCCACTGGGCCACCATACGGTTGTATCGAATGGTTTCTCCTCCCTTTGTCACAGAAGACAATGGAAAGCTCTTTGTCTGCTTGTCTTGTGGCAGCGACCTGTCAGTACAGCTCCAGACCACGACTTAGTAATTTTCCCCATTGTCCTGTTTGATGTTTAGAGAAATAATAAAAATGAAAAGTCATGCAAGAAACACCTAAATAGAAATAAGGTGGGACAGGTGATGTCTGCTTTATGTTACTTCTCATTCAATGTAAAATAGGGCCAACGCTGCCTGGTGTATATATGCATGCCTGAATCACACTTAGAAATGGGCAGGTAATAAAACACTAGTTAATAGTGTGCATTGTAAGGTAATAGGTAAAAGCATGCAATGTGGAGTAATGGTGAAGAACACACATTGCAAACAAACTGTTAAAAGTATGCTTTATAAAGTAATAGTTAAAGTCATGAGTTAAAGTTATGCATTGTAAAGAAATGGTTAAGAGACTGCATTGTGAAGTAATGGTTAAGAGCATGAAAAGCACACATCGTAAAGTATTGGTTAAGAGCATGCATTGTAAAGTAATGAAGAGCATGCATTGTAAAGTAATAGTTAATAGCATGCATTGTAAAGTAATGAAGAGCATGCATTGTAAAGAACTGGTGAAAAGCATGTATTTTAAAGTAATGGTGGTGAGTATGCATTGTGAAAATGTGGTGAAATGCATGCATTGTAAAGTAATGGGTAAAAACATGCATTGTAAAGAAATGGTTAAGAGCCTGCAATGAGGAACAAAAAGAAAATGCAGGAGGTCACACTGTAACATAACTGAGTAAGTTACCTCAGCTGACTTCTCCCAGTAAAAAGCTCATTTGAATAAAAGCTTAAATTAAGCAAACCATGATGTACATAGTATGTGTATGCAGTTCATTAGTTCCATCCGGGGTGTCCTCTGCCATGTGATTTCAATCTCTCCCGCCCACCCTGTTCTGGATAAGCAGTTACAGAAGATTTATATGCATAGAGTTTGGACTAAAAAACATATTCCATTTCATCCTCTCTCTTTGTTTTTGTCGTTTGGATAATTTAGGCAATATCAATACTGAATCACAATTAATCTAAACATATTTTTGTTAATGAATGTGACTGCTTGATTTATCCGAGTGTTTCTTTACCACAGAAGGCTCATGTGTGCCACGGGGGCTGGCAGTTGTGTGATTAAGCTGTGAGTAAGTACTCATTGAACCCTTGACCAGCTTGATCAGAATGCTTGGCAATCTATGAATTAAAATCCGTCAGCAAACGAAAAAAATGAATAGATTCTTTCATGTTTATTAGTTTCCATCCAAAAATAAATAGCATTAAGAAATTTAAAATAACATGAGAAACATAACATTGGCGCAGATGGGTCTGATACAAACATCACCAGGAGGACCCAAGGTTCAAGGTCAAAGTTTAAAGGAACAGCAGATAAGTATGAATCCCTGCTTAATTCCAACCAGATGGGCACTTCCAAGGAAGCCTGGGCTGAAGGTGATACTTCCGTGAGTCTGTAAGCCTTTAAAAGCTGCCCGGCCAATCAGAGTTAATCTATTTTGCTGGTTGTCTTTCTGCCCTGTGGTATCCATTGGGTAAGTCTTCGTGCCAGTTGCACATTTTTGTCTTGGCAGTACGGAATCTGAATTTCTGCCGGCTTGTCAAACTGGACGGGTCCCTTGAAGCAGGTCCGCTGGCAGGAAGGTGGGTAAACTTCGGTGTAGGTGCAGGAGAGGTGAACCCCCGCAGGCTTCTGGGGAGAGTAACAGTGAGCTCTGTATGGCTGAGCACCATGCCTCAGGGAGAAAGACAGAAATGGATCCAGTTCCTCTGCTGCCTGTGTATCTCCTTTCATGTGAGATGACATGGCTACGTTTAAGATGGTCTTGGCACTCGAGCTTAAGGGGATTGGCTTACAGGTTTCGTCTTGTGCTATAGACTAGATCTCATCCCTGCAACCTTTGATTCTGCTTCCAAGTTGAGCTGAGAGTGAGAGACATACATCACTTCAAGTTATGAAGCTCATCATCTACATGTCGATTTATGGTTCATCAAAAGCATATTAAGCACGGCGTGGGATTAGATGCTTCACAATGTCAACTGCACACATATGCATCCTGCACCCATACGATAACCCCTGAATCCAACATGGCTTACAAACACCAACACCCGTCCCCCAGGCTCTCCGAATGCAGAATAATGAGCAAGATAAAGATTTTGTAATGCAAGTGACGGTTTTGACAAAGTCAAGTTCAAAGACAGGATGTGATCTCATTACAAAGGCCCAGCCCAAATCCTTCTTTTCAGGAAAAGCAGAACAAGGTTAATGGGTATGTAACTGCTAGGGTTACAGCACATGCAGAGATTAACCTGCTCCTGCAGAGTGCACCATAGGGCGCATGCTGCTGAAGAATTACAGTACAACAAGCATGGCAGTTACCCCCTGTATTATTGATTTATACATTTTAATGTTGCTATGGCTGCAGTAGTAATAATGATAGAAATGGTCGTGGTCTTTATTTTCTCTACATGCACATTCTTTTTTGATCCTACATGTCCACTTGCAGAGCTCATATTCCATTTCCATTTCAGTAGTGTGAAGAAAGTGTCTGTCATTTCAGGAGTGTGAAGCAGGCGTCTCTCATTTCAATAGTGAAACGAAGGCATAAGTCATTTTAGGACAGTGAAGCAGGCATCTGTCATTTCGGAGTTTGAAGCAGGTGTCTGTCATTTCAGGAGTTTGAAGCAGGTGTCTGTCATTTCAGGAGTTTGAAGCAGGTGTCTGTCATTTCGGAGTTTGAAGCAGGTGTCTGTCATTTCAGGAGTGTGAAGCAGGTGTCTGTCATTTCAGGAGTTTGAAGCAGGTGTCTGTCATTTCAGGAGTTTGAAGCAGGTGTCTGTCAT
>JAODKF010000138.1:24601078-24641674 GCA_026779585.1 Mormyrus proboscirostris | reverse complement strand
CAATCTCACGCTGCTGGTAGCCTATGGGCCAAGCAGAGTGTCAGCTGTAGAGTACAGTATCTCACTAAAATGAGTACACCCCTCACATTTTTGTAAATATTTTATGATATCTTTCCATGGGACAAAACTGAAGATATGGCATTGACACAATGTACTGTAGTCAGTGTGCAGCTTGTATAACTGAGGAGGGAAAATGACTAATTGGGCACAATTTGGACATTTTCGCTTAGGGGTGTACTCACTTTTGTTGCTAGCGGTTTAGACATTAATGGCTGTGTGTTTAGTTATTTTGAGGGGACAGCAAATTTACACTGTTATACAAGTTGTACACTGACTACATTACATTGTTTAAAAATGTCATATCTTCAGTTTTGTCCCATGAAAATATTTACAAAACTGTGAGGGGTGTACTCACTTTTGTGAGATACTGTAAATGCGCATGCTTTTTCAGCACTAAAACCTATGTTTATAACTTGTTCTTTTAGTGTTCAATGTGGGTCAGTATCGCCGGGAGGCCGTACAGACATATAAGAGCTATGAATTCTTCTGTCCAGACAATGAGGAAGCCATGAAAATTCGGAGGTAAGAAAGAGGTCAGACACTTGATGTCACAGAACACTTGTATGTGTGCGTAGACGCCAGTTCAACATTATCAAAACGATTTCCTGTGTTCAGTACTGTGAGCCTCCTGTACTTGTTCAGAAAGTCCTATCTGGCCCTGAGAACTGTAGGCTTGTAAGTTTAGGGATGACATTTTAAATGAAGACTTTGCTTATGTGGAAAGATTTGCGGGCTGTCAGTCCAGATCACCACCACAAAGTAAGAAGGAGTTATGGAGCAGTGCTGCGTCTCATGGGGTGACGACAAACACTGGTGGTGAAATGCTAGGTTTGGTGGTCTGCTCTGTTTACTGTCTCTGCTTAGTGCTGTTGAATCCTCACTTTGTTCTGGCGTCTGCAGGGCCTGTGCCATGGCTGCCTTGAAGGATGTTTGTATCTACTTCACCCAGGATCTGGGCCAGGTGGCGGTGAGTCATTAGGGACATATCATGCCTTGTCCAAGGTGATTACAATCTGTGTCCATGTCCACAACAGCGGCCATCTCTTGGCATCAGTGATGATGCTATTACTTATTTTAAGAGCATGGCATCAATTTGGGAAGCTAATTCAAATGTGACCATAAGTCCCACTGAAGCATCTGTCTGCCGCTGTCCCTCGCCAGGTGTTCGATGCCACCAACACCACACGAGAACGCCGGGATGTCATCCTGAACTTCTGCAAAGAAAATGGCTATAAGGTGAGTGGTTTGTGGGCTGATGGCTTGCTGTACTTATTACGCAACCAGCCTGGGTCTGTATCAGGGGAGGCCAATCTTATCCAGAAAGAGCCATTGTGTATGTGGGTTTTCACTGCACCTGATTGGCTGAAGAGTCCTCACCCCTGGGTTTGATCAGCTGACCTTAAGGTTATCTCAAAAACCTGCATACACACTGCAGATAAGATTGGCCACCCCCGATGTGTATATATAGATTTTTGATGTTTGAGCAGACGGTATCATAAATGGTGCGTAATGTTTTTTATGCTTCTGTTTAATCCATTCTGCGGTTAGTTAAGTAACTTTAACTTACTCAGTTAAAACTGCAGGTTCATGTCTGTGCCGCAGGTCTTCTTCGTGGAGTCGGTGTGTGACGACCCAGAAATCATAGCAGAGAATATTATGGTAAATTTCCGCCATTTACAGAACTGTTGCCTTTATTAGCAGCTCTGGGCTGCACTGGATATGAAGTTAACACACCCTGCATATCAGCATTTCTGCTCTTTATATGTGTGTGTTAATATTTTTGTTCTCAAGCCACAACTTTGAAATGTATAGGCTGTACTTAATTTCACCTGTGTTTGAAGTCACCGGTGGAGTGAAATGGCTTTGCAGACAGTAAGAGTCTGTTGCTATTTGCAGAGTTGCCATCACCAGAGGTGTGTCAGATGCTGTGATTTGTGTTATAGCAAGTCAAGCTAAGTAGCCCAGACTATAAGGACTGTGATAAGGATGAGGCTGTGGAGGACTTTCTGAAGAGGATTGAGTGCTACAGGACCACATACGTGCCCCTGGATGATGAACTGGACAGGTGACAGCCTGCACTTGCATCTTGATGCTGCATCTGGAAGCTAATTAAGAAGTTAAACCTTTGGGTCTGAATTCCAGAGGCACATTAACATTATGCTTGAAAAATACCTGTATCATGTTCTTTATAACATGTGTAACACATGTAAACATAAAATATAATTGGGCTTGAGCTGGGACAGCTCCATGTGACTAACGTCTTGTGTATTTCCATAAAAAAAAAAAAGTGTGACGTAAACTGTCCCTTCCCCCTCAGAAAATGGCATTCTGGTTGAGTCTGTCATCTCTGAGCCATGTTCTTATTCCCCGTTCTTCTTCCAGAGATCTGTCCTACATCAAGATCTTCAACGTGGGCTCCAGATACCTGGTGAACCGGGTTCTGGACCACATCCAGAGCCGCATCGTCTACTACCTGATGAACATACACGTGACACCACGCTCCATCTACCTCTGTCGGCATGGGGAGAGCGAGCTGAACCTTCTGGGGCGTATCGGGGGTGACTCGGGCCTGTCTTCCCGGGGCATTCAGGTGGGCAAAAAGCACAGTGAAGCATCCTGGATTGTAGGTTGTTGCCAGAGCTGCCTGTTTGTTTCTTCCCACTCTGACCTCGTGCCGATGGCCTCTCCCACCTCATCAACAGTTTGCCACCACCTTGGGCAGATTCATCCAGAGTCAGTCAATCAGGGACCTCAAGGTGTGGACAAGCCACATGAAGAGGACCATCCAGACAGCGGAGGCCCTGGCCGTGCCTTATGAGCAGTGGAAGGCCCTCAATGAGATCGATGCTGTGAGCTGGGCTGTTTTGTCTGTGCATTTTGGGGTTATACTTGACGAATGTGTCTCCACATAGATAAGTCTTGACAAAAAATGGATGTTGTGAGGCCTTGTAAAACATATGGAAATGCACCTGACTCTGTGTGTTATGACTGCCTATGCTCACCCAGTTGTTTCTTTGCAATGTGTTAATCTACAATCTTGCCTCAGGGAGTGTGTGAGGAGATGACGTACGAGGAGATCCAGGCCAATTACCCAGAGGAATTTGCACTGAGAGACCAAGACAAGTATCGATATCGTTACCCTAAGGGGGAGGTAAGTGTTTGTTTGTTTTATGGATACTCAGAAGCAAACCTCTCTAAATCTCTCGCTATTAAGGGGATTGCAGATATGTTGGGATTCTTCATCTCCCTGTCCTTGTATCTCCTGCAGTCCTATGAAGACCTGGTTCAGCGGCTGGAGCCAGTGATCATGGAGCTGGAGAGGCAGGAGAACGTGCTGGTGGTGTGTCACCAGGCTGTCATGCGCTGCCTGCTGGCTTACTTCCTGGACAAGAGTGCAGGTAGGGCAATCCGTGGCTCAGTTCTGCTACATTACAACCACTGATCCAGGACATGGTTATGGAGAAACCTGCAGCCTATCAGCATAGGGTAAAGGCAGAAGTGCACCCTAGATGGGATGCTTGTATGTATAAGAATATGTAATGATTGCCTAACTATAACCGATAACCTTTAAACGCCTTTGCTTTTTAAGACAATTTTAATACATAGTGACTTTATAAATATCACATGAATCCAAAGTCTCACGTTTCTGTTCCCTTTTTGTCGTATGTCTGTTGATCGTGCTGATATTCTCCATATTTTGCCCACAGATGAGCTTCCATACTTGAAATGTCCCCTGCACACGGTTCTGAAACTCACTCCAGTCGCCTACGGTCAGTCACTGTGGGGTTTGTCATGGCGGCATGTCTCAGTCACATGTCTCAGTCACATAGCGCCCCATCCCCTAAGAGTCTTTCTGTTCTACAGGCTGCAAAGTGGAATCCATTTACCTCAATATTGAAGCTGTGAACACGCACAGAGACCGGCCAACGGTGAGTCCTGGAGCTCGTCAGGCAGGGTCTCTAAAGAGCTAGGCTGTGTGTCGGGGCTTGGGGCTTGGGGCTTGGGGGTGGAAGGGCATCCATAAAGGTCTGAATGGCCGCACCGAGAAAACTGTTGTGAAAGCATTTATTTAGAGACTGTCCCATGCAACTACAAATAACTGTGAAGAGCCATGAGGGTTTGCAAAAAAGGTACTTATTAATGTGCAACGGAACATGTAAGTTTCTGCCTGACCGAAAGTGTGGAATGGTACATGTCGGCTTTTCACACATAAAGAGAAGCACACTGTAGTTAGTATGATTCCTCAGGAGTCTCATCTCCATGCCTGTTCCCTTTGTCAGTAAAGGTCCTTATCAAGCAGTCGCCCTTTCTGCAGACACTTGCATGTGCCTTCATCTCTTGGAATGACGTTTCTTTCGCTGTCCTATTTTCAGGATCTTCTCCTGGATATTTCTGTTCTTCCTTTCTGTGCTTGATGGCATTAGATCTTCCAATCTGTACATCAGACACATCCTGTTCCTCTTGATTACACTCTTTCTGGATCCACATCCTGTCTTCATTTTCTGCTCCGTTTCTCGTACTTTATCTCCACATTATAGTCTATTTCTCCAACCAGAATCCTTCCCATTGTCTTCTCCTCCTTCCCCTTTGCCAACTGTGCATCTCTTCTTCTCTGTTGTGGCGCTGTGGGGGCTGAGATCAGACAGCCCAGTGTAGCCCAGTGCCCCTGTACCGCCACAGGCGAGCCCGACCCTTGGCTAGTCCTGCTCCAACCAAAACACCTTGTCTCCAGGATCTGGGTCAGACTCCAGACAGTCTGCAGGTAACCCTGGGAAGACTGACACAAACACAACAGAGTGTGCCGTTTACACACAAATCGCATGTGGTAACACACGGTGTTAGGACTACAAGCTAATCAAACACCCTTTGTGTGCTGTTGAGGAACGAGTGACCCACAGTCTTTTAGGACTTTAGCCAAATCAAAGCCCTGTATTGTCCGACCATAATCTATCCATGGCAGTGAAAGCACCTTGGGTATATCAACCTGTTCCTAAAAAACAAACTGCAGTGCCTGATGTTTGCTTTACTAAATTTGTACTTTAATGCAAGTTTGTAAGCATCTTGATTTATTATTGAAGTGGTCAGCAGATTTGCTGACGTGCTGTAATTTTAGCTTGAACCTGGCTGTTTTATTGCACTGAACACTTTCAGATGGACTGTTTTGAGATTTTCCTTGGAAAATCCTGCAACAGCAGGATGGACCAGAGGGCACATGCTAGTTATATATTTATATTAGGGGGCAGCGTGTGGTGCAGTGGGCTAAGCCTGTGTGCCTGTGATCAGAAGGTCACTGGTTCAAACTCAGCCTCAGCACATCTGCGGGTCCTTGAGCAAGGCCCTTAACCCCCAGCTCCCTTGTTGCAGTTGCAGAACATCTCAGCATTTTAAAAATGCTTGCGAAATTTGTTTGCCTGTACTTGACTAATGCAGGGGTGGTCAATCTTATCTGCAAAGGGCCAGTGTGTATGTGGGTTTTAGAGATAACCTTTAGGTCAGCTGTTCAAACCCAGGTGTGAGGACTCTTCAGCCAATCGGTCTACAAATTAGTAATCTAATTAGGAGTTGCAGTGAAAACTCACACATACAGCGGCCCTTTCTGGATAAGATTGGCCACCCCTGGACTAATACTATAGATTACATCTGATTCAGTCTGCGCTAAAGTTTATTCATGTGTTGATGTGATTAGATGAAAATAAATCAAGCTTATCATAATGAGCAAGTATAATTTCTTGTAGTTTTAGTTTATGAATGGAAATGACTATTTTATCTCTTACCATTTGGGTACAAAGGAGATTTCAGTTCAACTCACACAAGAGTTCTAGCAGATTCTGCCATTTCACGATGCAGCGTAATGCCAACACTGACACTCACTCAGAATGAAGCTACTTACTCAAACCTTCCTGGAGGACAGTATTATTCTGCATGCAGAATTGTGTGCAGCTTGATTGTTAACCTCCTGGAGGACAGTAGTATTCTGCATGCAGAATTGTGTGTAGCTTGATTGTTAACCTCCTGGGTGAAGCTAAACATTTTTTTTTCATCTGAGGGATTCTGTTAAGTGGATTGTGGATAAGCATCATCCATTAGCTAACACTATGCTCCATACCCTTTCCTTACCAATTAAGCAGGGTTTTCCTGTCTGAAGCCCATCGTTGTTTTATTACAGGATGGTGCAAAAGTGAAGCTTAAAGCTTATGGGTGGGGGAGGGGCTGTGTCTTCCGCTTTGGGTACAGACCAGCACGGGTCAGTCCCTGCACTGCATTTTAATCACTCTCAAAGCCATATTTTCCCATCTGTTGCAGAATGTGGACATCACAAGAGACCCGGAAGAGGCCCTATTAACAGTCCCAGAGCACATCTAGTGAGGAAAAGGGGTTACTGCAGAAGAAACTACAGTGGAGAGAATAGTACTGGCCTGTTGTGCCTTTATGTGGATGAAGGAATAACATTTCACTTCAAAACTGGGAATTATACGGGATGTGTTGCTGCTTGCCAACTCCATGGATACAGCAGCTTGAGGACTACAGAACCATGAGGACTAAAGAATCCAAAAGGCCTTTTTAATCAGCCTGGTGCTTCTACCTATTTGACCAACAGCCATCAAGATGATCAGATGATTCCACACAGTAGGATGTGACTCTTGGAGGTGTTGATGGGACACAAATGGTTTGAATCCTGAGTCAGGGAAATCAGTCCCCTTTCAAAGGGAGAGCACGGCAGAACAATTATCCGTCGTGCGAAGGACAAAACAGAGCAATGTGAAGGTGGACGGGCTGAAAGGGATGTGTCATTCTGGCAACCAGAAGCCACACTCAGGGATGCAGAAACAGACAGGATGACTAGGGTCACAGACTAACCACCCAATGCTCCTCTAGGGAGGACCGCTGTTCTCTGCATGTGAATAAGTACATTAGCAATGGAAAGCAGTGCCTTTTCTTCAAGAAAAATTCAGCCTCCATTAATACAGCAAGTCAAGAGCAGCAGATCCAGTGGAGATGCCTTCTATGTGCCATCATCAGCGATGGTCTTCTAATGAACTTAATGTGACTGTCATCTTAAAATGTATTCATTTATGAATAATGAATGCAAACATATCCAAAAAATATTTTACAAGGAAAATTTTCCTGGGTTATACTGAAAGGTCACCCTACAGCTTGACATTTTACGGCAGGGTTTCTTAGAAATTTTCCAGTATTTAATTTTTTTTTTTTTTTATATAAGAAAAGAAAAAAAAACACCTTAGGATTGTGGTTCTCACTCATCTCAAACATCATCTGGACAAAACTGAATGGGACACATCGGAGAGAATAATCAGTGTCATACTTAAAGACGCTGCTCCCTTGTCCGTTCTGTCATATCACAAGTCTAGAGGCTGCAGAATGTTTCTCATACAGCAGACCCAAGTGCAGAGCGCAAACACATTGTGGCAAGTATGTGAGTTATTTTAATAAAACAAATGATGGCTCTTTTAAAATGGATGTTTTTTTTTTTTTACACTAGAAGTGGCACGAACAGCAAAGCCAACGATTTAAACGATACAAGGCTACATACAACAGATACACCATTACGACATGTACTATTGACAGTAATACATGAATACACACTAATTCACTGTATTTAAAGTGCAGTACAAAGCACACCGGTAACGGCATAGTCCTGCTGACCAACCCTGCGACGCCACACTTATGTCAGCCAATCACAGACAGTGGGTGGGATCAGAAAAAAGAAGCATTTCTCAGGGACCCTGCACTGGCAGCATGCTGAAACCGTGATCACTGCAGTGACTATGGCACTTTGTCAGAATCAATGTTTTAGCAATATGACAATTTCGTCTGAAGTATACAGCCGCCTTTAGTATTGTCCTTGACAGAAAGCACCGCAAAGGGCAGTAATGGACTTGTATTGGTGAACCACCAAAAACTTAAATAGGCTTCTAAGTAACTTCAGGGTTGACTGCCACTCATGTTTGCAAAGAGCCATAAAGTTAACAATTTATTAAATTATATATAAAAGCTTACAAATTCAGCCATACAGAACAGAGGTATGTAGATTATCGGGGTCCCCCGAGCCGCTCGGCTTGGCCTCTGCCGCAGTCACGGCGCCTGGCTGCTCCTCGCGTCAGAGGTCATGGCTTCCTTGTACTGCTTGGGCCAGTTCTGAGGCTCCTTCTCATGAAGCTGGGGGCAAAACGGAGGCGGTAAATATGGGGAGAGCATTTCGGATAAAACTGCACAAAACAAACTTTCAGATTAAAAAAATCAGCTTCCAGCTGTGTGCGGGTTTTCACTGCAGCTCCCTAATTAGAGGACTGATTGGCTGAAGAGTCCTCACACCTGGGTTTGAACAGCTGACCTACAGGTTGTCCCAAAAACCTGCATACACACCGGCCCTTTGTGGATAAGATTGGCCACCCCTGTTCTAAAAGTTCTAATTACAAACTGATTTTACAGGAGTTGGACAATCAGAGGCCAAATTCCTACCAACAGGTGGCAGCATTGCACAGACTGAGCATGAGATTAAGGCCTACTGGACAAGGACTCTCACCTGAGCCACAAATTCCAACAGCCGTGTCTTGGAGACCTCGCTCTCGGCCCGTAAGCCCCAACGGAACTCGTGCTCCGGGGGGTCGGTGTGGGGGATACGCACATACTCCAGGTACCTGGGACACGATCAGCACCACAGTCATCAAGTCACGTTTAAAGCAGGTCACGTCTGCTTTAAAATGTGCGGTTGGTAGGTTTCCATTCAGAGCACCGATAAGCCTTGCTGGACTCTGACTGGCCCCTGGCCCCATGTTATTCTCTGGTGTGGTATAAACAGGCACTCTATGGTTTGCTAGAAGCCTGCTCTGAGCACACCAACTTTCACAATCAGGATTTGAACCCAGGACCTTCTGTGCCGCAGCACAGCTACTAATTGCAATGAGCCACTTGGCCGATAAGTAAGCAAGGTTAAAAAGGCGTGAAGTGCCTTCAGAAATGACTGCAAAGTGTCATGTCCTCAGCTGGTCTAGTGAACTTACTTCTGTCTGACAAATTCATCTGTGAGCAGCTTCTTCACATCTCCAAATTCCTCATGCCTCTCCCTGCAGAAGGACACAGAGGTTCCAGGATGCTACACAATTGACAAAGTGCTGCCCACGAGACGAGTAAGTGGTTCTTTCATCTTACCCAGGATCTACTCTCAGCTTCTTCAGGGTGTTCCATACTACGGCTGCAGAAAGTTAGATCACAGAGGGTTGAGAAACAGAAAATGCAAGAGGAAGGGGTTCTACCCATTCGCGACCCATTACAAAACTTCCCGCTGTCAAGCCAAAGGTGGGAGGAAACAGACAAAAAAAGCCCTAGGCTTTTTAGGTGTCCATTTCCATTCAAAGAGGCACCGACTGTATATTATCTATAAAAAAAAAAAAAAAAAAAAGACCAGCTAATGAGCAAACGGCTATTAAACTAGCTCACCTAGCTCAGGGGTCTCCAACGCCGGTCCTGCAGAGCTACTGTCCAGTAGGTTTTCTATCCTACCTGGCATCTAATGAGCCACACCTGTCTTGGGGTAAATACCAGGAGCAGGTGTGGCTCATCAGAAGCCAGGTAGGATAGAAAACCCACTAGACAGTGGCTCTGCAGGACCGGAGTTGAAGACCCCTGAGCTAGCTTCTCAATGGGAAAATACTTTGATATTTTGTACATCTTGGAAGGCTACAGACCATAGGTTCCACAGGAATTACCACAAGAATAAAGCAAACAGACAGAACAGTGAATCATAAATTCGAAATGGAGGAAAGTCAGGCCAAGGTTAGGGTTTAAATTTCACCTCACCCTCCTTGACGACTCCCCCCTTCATGAAAATGACGCTCAGGATGACGAACAGCAGTCCTGTCTTAGGGAGAGCTGGGTTCCTGAAGCAGATGGATGTCCGCATGAGACGGACACAGCCAGTTCACATCCAGAACAGCCAGACAATTTAAAGAAACAGATTCATCGTATCATTACAGCAGGATGGAGCTCGACAGCCCAAACTCTGCCACATAAGGCAGCAAAACGGGATTTATGCCATTTCATTACATGGAAAGCAATCATCAGTTTTGGGCAGCAACAGTTAGAGCTGCCAGTTTTTGGACAGAGGCCACATTTAGAAGAAAAATAAAGCAGGAATAGAGCCAAAGGATGGGAAACACGCAGGGAAATATCCAAGTCTTGGATACTCTGAAGTAGTAATTTCAACTCAAACTATCAATCAGCTTTAGCAAATGTGAATAACTGACTGGGCTAAGAAATAAATACTGATAAATTCAGTTTAAAAGGGAGGTTAAAACTTACTGCTACAGCTGTCAACAAAATGGTATTATGGCAGAATAGGCTGCTTCAGCTGCTTTGGCCCAATTCTTCACCATAACAACGTATCTCCCTTTGAGGAGGAGAAGGGAGGTCGAGTCTGATTTTTGCAAAAAAAAAAAAAAAAAAAAGGGGGGGGGGTATCACTCACATGCTGGCAAGCTGGTCTGTGACCTGCTCCAGGTTATTGACTAGGATAAAAGCATGATTCTTGACATCAATCTCCACCAGCTTCAGTCCAAACACCTATAAGATTGAGACACTTTTTGACTACCATGATGCAGAGACCCTGTGGCCTGTACTACAAAGTGGGGTTACTGGCTTATCAGGGTAACTTGTCAGATTTAAGGTAGTCTGGGCAAAATGTAATGAATACGAAGTCCATTTAAACTGGTACCTTAAATCCGACAAGTTACCCCGATAAGCCAGTAACCCGCTTCGTAGTACAAGCCACTGGTGCTAATTCTCAGGAATAAAATTACAACAGATCAGCCTGCTTTGGCACTGTGGTAGGTAGCCTGGGGATTAAGCGGGTGAGTTTCTGCTGATTTGAAACAGGTTCTTAATGCCAAGCTCTTCAGCAGAATATACAGCTAACAGGTGTCAACTAAGCAGAGCACCGATCCCTAGTGCTTCTACAATGGCGAGGCGACATGCCAACATACTAACATACTGTCCTTTCCTTTTTTTAGTAGGACTTTTCGGACACAGCGACATTTCACATTTCAAACACACAAAACTTCAAAGCCTTTTCCCACTCACCTTTTCAAAGGTCACGTTAACCTTCTTCATGATCCCTGGATAGATATTCTTGTTCTCCTTGATAACATTCTTTATAATGTCTAGAGGAAAAGTGAGACATGACAACATGTTATACTAACGTAAAGGCAATTCACAAGAAGTCTAAACAAACTGCTCTGTAGTTTGTAGAACAGGTCAAATAACCAAAAGGGAAAACATGGAGCTGGACCACTGCTGCTCACTATATACATCTACATAGAGAGACGGCGGATGCCTGGTTTATGCAGAAGTTAGTTCATTGCATTCTTAAGTGCTTTTCACCCCCAAAACACAAAAGCACAGACCTGCTCTCTTGATGGGAACCTTTTTCTGGTCCTTGATAAGAATAAACTGGACCACCTCAGCTATCTGGACAGGAGCATATAGACAGGCATCAGCAACTTCTGAAGCAGAGCCTTCACATAGGGCGCTTTCATTTCTTATGCGAGACCTTTCTCAAAGCTGTGTTTGGACAAACCTTTCTGTTGACCTCAGCTGACGTGAGGCGATCCATCCCTCTCTGCACTTGAGAGGAGCTGGGTAGAGTGAAGGACAGATCCTCCTCATCATCCTCAATTACCTGCCGGCTCTGGTGTTCAGAAACAGGAGACCAGAAAACAAGGCAAACAGGGTGTAATACACATTTACCCAGTTCTGCTTGCATTCTGTCAGTAAAAAAAAAAACTGATGCGTGTCAAGCTGAAGAAAGGCTTGTAAAACATCTACTGCAGTGGAGGCTGCTTTTTACATTGAAACTAAATTAAAAATCAATGTATTGCTTTTCACTGAAGTTCACGTGCCTTTAAAAGTTTTCCGCACATTGCTACAGCGTCACAGCAGATTAAAAGGACAGCTTATATGCATGTTCTGGGGGAAAACAAAATATTTCGCTACATATTGGACTGGTATTTCGCATGTTTCGGGCTAGATTCGCGACTGACCGCTGAAGGCCGGGATTGGGAATGGGAAACTCTCCGCTGTGACATGCTGCTCCTGTGGGGACAGCAGAGAGTGGCAATATCACCCGGACTGAATGAAACTTATATTAACGGCTACCGAGCAAATGTGTGCCAGGCCCAAACAACACAGTACCATTAACATATAATAAAACATACGACACACCTTTATTGTTTTAGAAACACGGAGTCATTGTCAAAACTAGTTTTCATAACCGCCGACACTTCAATGTCTAGTTAATACTCTCCGATCCGTCTATACACAATAAAATAATTTAATACTGTTAAACTTCATATCTTTAACAATATTTGTTACCAACTATAAAGACTGTAGGCACATCTATAAGTAACTTCCTAAAAGTAACATAAACTATGTGAACAACTCACTGATCCTCTTACACTTCACAACGAACACAAGCGCGGTTTCCGCTCTTCCTACGGCGGGATCTCCAGACCGAGAGCCAAATACGATACAGAAAAGCGCATACTGCCCCCTAATGTGGTGGAGGGTCAGGAGCATGTCCGACAGCGACGAACGAAAATGCGTACACTGCCCCCTAATGTTCCGGAGTGTGAATCGCGTTACACAGTTCACGTCCATCCATCCATCCATCCATCCATCCGTCCTTCCTTTTTCTATATCCGCTTGTCCTATTCATTAATTACTGTATAATGCCGGCCTGGGTGATTATGTTCTGTAGATTACCTAATTTACCGTTTCAGCAGGAGGCATTTTGGATACTTTTTTGTGTCTCATGAAAACTCCAATAGACATATTTTCCCTTTATTGAAAATACAGAAGTCAATTGAACCAGTGAATTTTCACGTTTAACTACACATATATTATGTCAAATAAGTAATTGTAGGCAAACTTCTGTTCATCTTCATAGATTTGAGCATAGCATTTTATTTTAGTAATAGCACTTTTACCTGGGTCTGGTTTAATCTAACAGACAATAGGGAGAGCTTACTTCCTTCTGTTTTAGCTTTTTAAACTAATATAAAAATTGATAATCAATTTAATCCTTGGATTTATGAAGCTGATATTTTAGCCAATCAGTCTGAAATATGTCCTAATTTTGCTGCAGTTAAACAAGGAAAAATACAAGAAACTGGCAAAAAAACTGGCTTTCTCATTCCAGCTGCATTTATCCCAAAATCCAAGCTGACACTAAAAAAATCTTTCTTTTTACTATCAGAACAGTTACTTGGTTTGATTTTTGAAGACAACCATAGTTGCAACCAAAACATATTTCAATATAGATCAAAAATACATATATACAACTTTAGTATCATTGTATGCTCCAAGTATTCTTCATAATGATGTTCAGGTCACTGAGTCAGGTTGGTGCCCCATCCTGGGATGTTCCCTGCCTTGTGCCCACAGGATGGGCTCCAGACCCCCAGAACCCTGCACAGGACAAGCAGGTATAGAAAATGGATGCCTAAGTCTATAATTCTGATATGAAGAGGATAAATTTAAGGTATGGTAAGTGAGGTGCTATGTGGCTCAGTGGGTCAGCCTGCTGTTGCTTGTGAGTGAAAGGTAATTAGTTTAAATCCAGTGGTTGGCAGAGTGATTTTACCATTAGGTCCTGCAATACAAGTACAATCACAGTCATTGATGTTGAAGACATTTTTCTTTTTTTGTATCATAGTTAGAATCTGTAGTTTCAATAGCAGTTTTGAATGCATTACATAAATATTATGGGCATCACAGACACAAATGCATGTACAATCTATGTCATGATTCTGTTAACCTTTATTTTGATACTGATATATTTCAGCTATTTGAGTCAAACAGAAGACATGTGGAGAAAACACCAGGCCAAAAAACACACAAGTTATTATCCGCATTCACTCAGTTTACCATGTGCTATTTATTTTAATATCTGTATTCATATTTTCATCTATTTAATTTCTTGTACAAGAAGTTTGGTATCGTTGACATTTTAGTGTTCAAATAAGAACCACCTACTGGTGAGTCTGAACAGGACAATCAGAAGAGAATTTACTGTTTAAACTGTTTTCATCACATACATCAAATGAACCAGGCAATATTACAATAAATAAAATATAAAACAATGTCTTTTCTTAAATAACCACAAAGTGGAAAGAATATCTGGGAAAGAATAAAACAACTTTTAGTTTAAACCTGACAATTCCAGTTTCACCAATTTCACAGAGATATGTTTTTAAGTGCACAGCACAGATCAAGCCTTTCATTTGGTGATTGTTCCACTGAACCTCAAAGATGAGAAATTTCAAATTTTCATAATTCAGGGACATGCAGCTATGGCCAGGGGTGGCAAAACAATCTGGATGACAGAGGGGCTTTAAGGTTTTACTTCAGACTCAACTGCAAGCTTTTTGAGGTTTTGATGAAGTCGCCCCTTTTCTGTTGGAATGGAATGTTTCATTATCAACTAATATGCTGAGGCTATGAGCAGTAGAACGCGGTTATTTCACCAAAGCAGCTGCTTTGAGGTTCTTCAGCTTCAACGTCATTGTTCCCATGAGTATAACCTATGGGCAAGTCTGCCCAAAGAGGAATGGGTGTAAATACAGGCGTTAATCACAGACATTAATGTTAGCATCGGAAAGAAATAAATGCTCAGATCTGACCTGGTCATAACCGTCTGTTTTATAAGACATGTAGCTTTAAGCAGCCTTAAGCATTTGTATTTGTATAACCACATATCTCTCATCACTGTTTGGCATCTAGTAAGGTTTTACTAAAGAGTAGTGTGTAATTGAAACATGAAATTAGTTTCCAGTTGAGCTAAGCATTAAATCCTAGTCTTTCCTGTTTTCATTTTCAGTAGTTTTTTTTCTAGTTCATTAACTATCTACTAATTCAACACAAGCCTAAACAGCCCTGCTTCCTCCCACTGAAGTCAGAACAAAAAAGAGAGGTCTGCTGATTCCTGTAAGACATATCAGGGGCAAAGTGTGGCAGCTGATGGAAGGAAGAGGAAGAGGAGAACTGCAGAGTCCATGTGACTGTCAGACAGGAAATTCAAAAATCTCACTTCAGACCACAGGCAAACCAGTCACCAGATTTCACCAAAAAAACCAAGCTTCTGACAAATAATGCCACTGTCATAAATCTGCACACTGATGCTCGCTTTACAGCCAGAGTTATAGACTGGTGCCCCCCCCCATAACCTATATTCACCACCCTTTCACATAATGCTTCCTAAGTCCACATGAGAAACAGCCAAACTTCACAAATAAGGTTTGAAAAAAGTCCCTCACCCACAGACCTTTGGGGTTCAATCACATCCTGCTCTCCTGCCTTCCACTCTCCAGAATCACTCACAGCTTTAGTTCACAAGAAACCACAACATTTTTAGTTATTCTCTGACAGTTTTACCCTAACACTTACACTTTTACCCATTTGCACAGTTAAGTCTCAATTAACCTTAACAAGCATCACTATAATAAGGCATTCCTGGGCATTTAACTAGTAACCTTCAAAACTACCAGTCCATGTCCTTAACCACTAGCTCAGCTACCTTCAGCCCACACTCAGACGCCTCCCCATGCTCCTGGCTGCGACACTGATCTTCCATGTAAAAGGGGGGGAATTAAGATAACTACCTTCTGCTGCCATTTTCTTTTCATGTCTTTTTCAAGGGTATTTTGGGCCAAGACACCAAGATAGAAAAAGCAGGCTGATCAGAATTCGTAACAGACAGAAATCTACAGGACGTGTCCCCTGTAAGAAGGGACAGAAAACGTGCTGCTGGTCACATGATCCCTCCCAGGAGACATGGGACTGTTACGCCCATAAGTCCCCAAAAGTCCCTCATTTCATTTTGGTATACAGCAACAACCCAGGGCTGTGAAAAATCATCCAATGTCACTTATAAACATTCAAATTCATTCCACAGCCAAAGACCAGCAGATAATTGATAGGTATGTGTACGAACTACAGTGATTTCTGAGTGTGTTTGTGTGTGTGTCTGTGTTTGTGCAGGCATACATGGGACCTTCTAGCCCACGATAAAAAGCAGAAATGACAACGACCAAAGCACTGAGCCACTGACAAAGACAGTGCAGTCAAAACTTAGCCAAAAGAAAATGTGTCCTAGGAATAGAAATCTTGTTTTTTTTATATATATATATAAAAAAAAAGCATACTGTCCCCAGGTACTCCAGGGAGGGACTCGCGACTTGTGTGTGCAACTCACAGACAGAAGTTTAATCAGCACAGAATCAAAAACAGAACAAAAAACCCTCCAGAAGTGTCAAGCTTGCCTCGTAGTGGGCCATAGGAGGGGTGAGTCTGAGGTCCTGGGAACATTCAGAGAGGGGGGGTGGGTGAGAGGAAGAGGCGCGTTTGGAAGGGGGAGGGCACCTGGACTGACACGCCCTCTATAGTTTTCTCCTCCTCCCTAACCTCACCTCCCCCCCCCACTGAACTCTAGCCCCCCGTTTGCTCACCCACTCCGGAAAACCCACCCCTCCCCACCTCACTGCTCATCTTCACCAAACACGTCGTTCTGTTTGCGCTTCATGTTCTCGAAGTCAAAGTCGCTGCCCGTCATGCGCTTGTAGATGTCCTTGATGTCGTTGCAGGTCGTCTCGAAGTGGGTGGTAGCGTCATACGACCGTGAGGCGAAAATCTGAGGCAGAACCACAAACACCGAGTTAGACCCAAGGCATTTCTGCAGACCCGGTCTCTCTCATGCGCTTGGTGACGATATGCCGCCGACCTGGCTCTCGCTGCCGTCATCCGTGGGCTCATAAAGGTCACTGATGGCCACGAACCTGCCGATGCAGACATAAAACAGGTCAGGCACAGACAGTGCTGAGGACGGCTAAATCTCACCACCTGGTCTAAGACTTCCCTAACTGCAATTCATCAGTGGTCCGGAGCATATTTTCAGACAGTGAATTGTTTTTCATTGACTATGTATCAAGACAAACTGCTCCACCAGAGTCAAAAAAGTTATTTATATGAAGGCGAGCACCATCACTGTATTTTCTCCAATTGCAATGGAGATGCCCTCAGCTACAAACGTACCCTCAATGTGACTGGAAGGACTGAAAGGGAAAAAAGCCAAATGGCACTTACTTTCGCTTGTGTTACACAAAAACATTGTGAGGACAGAATGAAAAATGATCCGGTGAGATAACCAAGATTGTAGAGGTGGAGGATGCAGGCAACTAGAGGGGCCTGGACCAAGACATCTGATTGGTTGGTCCCACCTAATCTAGTTGCTTGGACCCACCTCCTCTACAATTTGATTGGTTTGCTCACTGAACCAATCATTTTTTGTTCTGCCCTCAAAACATTTTTGTGTAGGTAAAACCGCCGTGAGTCTCACTTTTGATCAATGGGCTCCAGCAGCTCCAGCGCAGGTTCAATCTCGACCTCCGGCTCACTGGTCTCCACCGTGGTGCTGGCGATGGCGATGTACTTGCCCTGGGCTGCCACATTGTGTGCATATGAGATCATGCACACATAGATGTCTATAGGAAGAATAGGAAGAAATAGCAGAGATGTCAGGGAAGATGAGCCTGGGAGTGGAGGGTCCCAAGATCTGCTCTCAGCGGCGGCGCCTCACCTGACTTGCGGTTGACCTGGTTCTGTGGGATGATGATCTGGCAGGAGTTGGCATCATTGGTATTCTTTATGGGGTGGCTCAAGATGCAGATCACACGGATCACCTGACCGCATTTGCGCACCCGGTCTGAGATGTAACTGGGGTCACAGATCAGCTGCTTACAGCGTGCCACCTGCAGGTCAGAGGTAGAATAGCAGAGTCACACTGCAAGAGAGATACACATTCAAGTACTCATATATTTGCATAAACACATACCTGTATGTGCATTCAAAAACACACCTTTTACAATTCAGAAACATACTTAAAGTTTCTCTGTCAACAATATTTAAGTATGCATTGATTAAGTACACAAATTACATTTCCATTTAAAATAAGGTATTTTTTTCCCTTGTATCACAGTTTATTGTCACATTTTTCTATTTTAAAATTGTACAGCATATTGGATGTAAGGCATTTCCATACCTCTCCTTCAGACTTAACCCCGACCACGTGTCCATTCTCCATCACAATCTCCTCCACTGGCTTGTTCAGCATGTACGTCCCTCCGTAAATCGCGCTCAGCCTGTGGGCACAAGGGGACGCTGTGAGAGCGATCAAACACTGCACACCACTGGTCAAGCTGGGGTGTTTTAATTGCATTGATTCAAATAATCAATTTCAGTACAAATCTCACTAATGTATTTACAAATGGAAAAAAAGTGGCAGTGGGTGGGTCCTAAGGAGGGGAGAGGAAGGTGTCACACCTGGCGAAACCCTGGGGGAGCTCCCCCAACCCATACAGAGGGTACAGGTAGGGGCTCTTGCCATAGCGAGCCAGGGACTCGCTGTACAGCTTGATGCGATTGATGGTCTCCAGACAGGGCTGGTCCAGGTAACTGTAACAATGCAAGCACAGGACAGGTAAATGAAGGCGACAGCTTTCCACTTGTGTCTGTGTTTGGGGGGCGGGACATGAGTCTCCCTGCACTTACTCATCTGTCCTGTAGAGGGCGAGGGCATGACCAGTGAAGTCGATGACATCCTGTCCCAAGTCAAATTTTTTGTAGACGTCCCTCATGGTGGTAAGTTTAGGGTCGACGCCTTCAAAGGTCTTGGAATCATTCTCATCAAAGTTTGCAACAAACACCAAAAACTTCCGGAACCTCCTCTTCTCAAACATTCCCATCAGATCTGCACATGGATAAGCAGAAATAAGAAACTTCTAGAATCACCTTTAATTCTTCGTTGAAACTTGAAGCATTACACAGCTGCGTGGTATTCTGCTCTGCACTGAACTGGAAAGTACTGCTTGCTTACTGGAGGCCAGAGCTTCGCTCTCTGTGGAAGGCACCTTGTAGATCTTCCCACCCTTGTAAACAAAGCTTCCCTCCACAACCTTGAAGTCCAGGTATCTGGTCACTTCTGTGTACAGAAGCATCTTCACCAGCTGACCTAAAGAAAAATGCAAGATGACCTGATTCGTGCCTATCGCCAGTTTGCAGTTACAGAACCAGTTTGCAGTTACAGAACCATACGTACACACTAGCCAAACAACAATAAAAACAAACCGTTAGCCATGAGGAACTTGGGGATGAGATCAACATTCCAGTCTCGCCCCCTACCCATCGCCTCAGGGGGGGCATCTGCAATTCCGAATCGCTTGTACAACTAGCAGAACAAAGGAAAACTGAATTATTCACTATGCATTTCATACTCCATCAGAATTCGGACATTAAATCATTTTTTACCAAATGGAGCTAAACATAGCACTGCAACCAAGCATAATGAAATAAATTATTCAAATTTATATTTATGTTACGATTTAAAAGGATACACACACACACTTTATTGCATCCGTTAACATGATTGAAATGAAACGCCACACCACAAATACACTCCCTTAATTTGGAGAACATCCAGTACGTGCTTCCGTATGAACACGCGTGTACATAAAAGGCCAGAGTCCTCCTCCGGGCATTAAACCAGTTGGTCAGGTTGATCTCAGAAATGCAGTGTGATAGGATCGGATATGGGGCAACAGGAGATGAGGACACAGCATTCAATGAAAGGGCAAAGTGACATCAACATGATCATATGGTGAGACAGAAGTGAAATCTCTATATTTAAACCAGTTTTAATTCTCTTGTACTTTCAAACTCATACATGTTTTATGTCTTGGTAAACTATACATGGAAAAATCTAACAAGGCAGGGTGTAGCTCAGCAGGTTGAAGCCATATGCCCAAACCAGGCAGGACAATTGTATCACGAACGAGGTGATTAATGCCCAGCTCCAAGAACACTGCAGGCCGGCTGACCCTGTGCTCTGACCCCAAACCTTGCTCTCACCTGTTTATGTACAGAAGATACAGTATGTGATAAAACTACCAAATTAGCACATAGAGATTAATAAAGCACTGCTGTTCTATTAATAAGTTCTAGACTAAAGCTGAATTGTTTGTTTGCTTGAGGCCTTAGTAATATAAAGGACCTGTCCGATAGCTTGACGGACCCACAGCTGTGTAAATCACCACCTGCTTCCAGTCACACCCTCTGTTCCTCTTCACTATATGTGTTCTGAATGTACCATGATTTTACATTTAACTTGGGAGATTTTGATCCCTGTTAACTTCTATATGGGCTTAGGATTCTGATAACTCGGGCAACTGTTTCAAGAACTTTACAAAGCCGACTGAGAAAGAAACTAAAGAGGGAACAGACGGGCAATTTTACAAGACAGAGAAGCATGTTTCAGTCAGTGCAACCAGCAAAAAGAGAGCAGACAAATTAAAGATTAAAGTCTCTCCTCATTGGTCGTTTTACTGGTGGTTTACTAGTTACATTAAAACGGAGAGTGTTTGGTGCTGTGCAGTAACCACGCCCACTGTGCTGCTAGAGCCTGACTGCTGTCCACGTGCAGTGTGTGTTTGCAGTGTGTGTTTGCAGTGTGTGTTTGCTTACCTCCTCCAGAGGTGTTATGGAGGAGCTCTCACCCCCATAATAAGGATTCCGGTCCATGTGCAGAACCTTCTTCCCGTTCACAGACATGATTCCTGACAGGATGCATTCCTGAGAAGAAGAAGAAAAAAGACATTGCAAACAAGAGCAGTGTCAGAAGCGAGACAAGGTCTCAAAAAGGTCAGTTTCTTCACTAAATTAAACAAACACATAAAGCATCTTCCCAACACAATTAAAGCAAAAATAACTAGCACTGACCAAGTGACCTACATACAGACTGCATTGTCATTAATTAGTGATATCTTCAAAAATCAAAACAACGAATAAAGTAGAACTTACATTAAAATAAGTACCATGACAGGGGTAAACTCAGATTGACTGGCACAATTCTAAACAATGCAGTCTTATTTACTGCAGTGGGCATTTGAACAATGGCTTTGGGAAGAGTCTCTCTCTCTCTCTCTCTCACACACACACACACACACACACACACAAACAAAACTAAAATGAATATTGGTGTAAATCAAAGGTGGGGGGAAGAGTTAATAAAAACTGCAGGACAGAAACAAAACCGCAGTTGTGTCCTTGCGAAATACACGCTCCTTAAATTAACATTCATTTTGGTATTGGCATTCTTTTTCATAATGCATTATGAAATCATCGTATTATATAATAGATCATAATATGACAGATGCATAAAGTGCAGAAAATGTTACGAACATTCTGGTTCCAATCAAAAATGTATCAGAAACTGGTTCTAAACGTCCAGTCACGATGATGAGTGTGTTTTAAACAAATATTTACGAAAGAAAGTCAGAGCAAACACTACGTGCCAAAACATGGCTGTAGTGCCTCCGCATGAGAAAGAGGCACCATCCTGCCGTCTCAGGTTTTTTTGTGTGTGTTAAATCGATCTCAGCCTTCAGGCGACAGCTTGAAGGGTTAAGAATTAGCATCGTGGAGCCCCTCTCAGCAGCAGCATCACCGCCCCCCTCCCCCCGCCACTTTTCTATGGGCTTCAGGGCCGGCTATGATGCAACGGTGCATGCTGGGATACCTCTGGTCTTCCAAAACCGCACCCACGGTATTTGACAAGGCTGGGTCGCGATTGAGCGACAAACAGCACAAACGCTGTGCTTCTGTAGACCGACGGAGCACCGATACCAAAACGAGCGACTCAATTTTACACGCAACGCACTTATAAATATGCAATGTTTCCATTATCAAATAACAGTTTTGCAGTGTCTTGCGTCTACAAATGTCGCGATGTGTTTAAACCTTTATTCCCACGTAGTCTCAGCATTTCAATATTATGGCCCTTAGCGCGTGACGTCACACCGGCGCAACACTGTCATTTCTACGCTATTATATAACATTGTTGCTTTTTCTCTCCATCTCAGTGTCCGAGTTTCACTTTACTCGCAAAATGCCAAACACAAAGGTGCATTTGTATGTATTTTTCCATTCAAGCGCCTGCTTGTGTGAGAAGACAATAATAGTTACAATATTACTCTGCAGACAGAGCTCTAATTATTCTCCAATGCAACACTAATTACATATGAATTAAAGCCCACTTTCATACCTGCACAGCCGTAATACACCATACCGATTTAAGCCTATATGACATGCATTTATCTATTTTTTAGCTATTATTTGTTAAAGCGTAAATGTACAGCTCAAATGTCAAATGAATCCATTCGGGGAAACAATATACTGTTGGGTTGGGGAGGGGAAGCTCAATATACATAATTTAAAAACGTTTTTTTTCCTCTAATGTCTCCAGGCCTACTGTATGTCAGACTGCATGTCGCAGGATTTGTGCTTATGAATAAAGGTTGCAAATGTTACTGTACAACATCCTATTGTTTCACACAAAATGGATCCTCTTTTCCCCAAATGACATTACACCAGAAGAGTGTAATACATCCCTTTACGAAGCCTGACACAAAATGGATCCTCTTTTCCCCAAAGCGCTTGAAAAACCAAACGCATAAAATGACTTCATATCACAAAGGTAAAATAACAACCTATGACAAGTTGCTACAATACAAATGTAGGCGATCGAATGAATATTGGGAGAAAATAGTAATATATAAATGAGAATTCTTAATTCCCTTTTGTGATACGTATCCTATGACACCTCAATAAAATGAGTAAGCATTTCCTACAGAATCAGGCGATTGTTACTCACTGTAAGTCCAGTGCCCAAAACGATCACATCGTATTCCTCATCCATCTTGTACTTTCACCTTTTTTGTATCTTCGATAAAATATATGTGTCAGATATGGGTGTTAAATTAAGCAAACAAGCCAAATCAAATCGATGCTTGTTTCTAATATATACCGAGGAGATCAGGCAGAATTCGCAAGGTTTTATGTGGAACAGGTCACAGATGGAGCCTCCACACCTCTGAATGAGCAAACCCAAAGACGGTCCTGAGTGAGGGACTGCACCCTCCCAGCTACAACCGTCCGCGTCGGTAAATAGTGCGCTCCCATCGCCACCTCCCATTTTGGCCAGTCTGTGTCACTCCTTTCAAGAAATACAAAGCTAATTCTGCATGTATAATTATCGCCTGCATTTATAAAGTCTTATCATAGCATTCTGTAAATGCTACCATTTTTACAATTAACAGAAGTTGTGTAATTAATCTGATGATTAGAGTCAGTTATTCCAACTGTACAGCTAGTGACCTTGGTGCGGAGTTGGTATTCCTCCGCCAGCCAAATCGTTACTTCCAGCGTAGGATTCAATAGGATCAGTGTGATCAGTGTGTGTGTGTGTGTGTGTGTGTGTGTGTGTGTGTGTCTGTGTCTGTGTCTGTGTCTGTCTGTGTGTGTGTGTGTCTGTGTCTGTGTCTGTCTGTCTGTCTGACTGTCTGTCTGTCTCTCTCTCTCTGTCTGTCTGTCTGTCTGTCAAATTAACCTGCAACATTTTTTACCATGTGCTACGAAAAAGACTCAAATTTATAAAAGTCTGTAAATGGAATAAAAAAAACTATAATAGCCAAAAGTTGGTTGTTTGGTTGCTTATGGTTAAGGTTAGGGAGTTCTCCCCATAGAAATGAATGGAGAGTTCACATAAAGATATGTATACCTGTTCTGAGAGTGTGTGTGTGTGTGTGTGTGTGTGTGTGTGTGTATTTATGCGTGTGTGTGTTCGGTAGCTCGCTCGCATTTAGAACAACAATAATAAAGGTAAAGGTTTAAATTATTATTATTAGTTACTTTTATTGTCTTGGACGGTGTACTTGGTAATGGCGGCCGCTAGAGGGCGTGGTTACATTATTTGGTAGTTACGTGAAATAAGAGGTAATTTTCTGCAGAACTTTTCAGCGGCACGGTGAATCCCGGGCGTGGAGCGATTGGGAAGTGTTGGCTAATGTATTAAAAGGGTGGAGTTGGCGGACCATGTTCATCTAGGCCGATTGAAAAGCCCCAGGCCGGATAAGTCTACTGAACCGTCAGATGGGAGAATCGGAGCCGAGACGGCGGACATCTCCGCTGAAGAACCTGGTGGCCGGCGGGGTTGGCGGAGCCTGTCTTCTGTTAGCGGGACACCCGCTAGACACGATTAAGGTGATTCTTATAGATTATTCAGGTGACAAAAAATCTGTTAAGGCAAGCATCTTATTTTTACACTTCCTACGAAGAATAGACAAGAGTTTCGTTTCTTTGTGGATGACATTAACGCATTTTAGCGTACAATGGAAAAAAATACAGTATGTTTGCACCTTTATGTTGATTTCGTTGTTAACGGTCATGAAGACCCGTTACGAAGAGAGTAGCCGTAGATACTGTCATTTCCACTTAAGTTTCTCCTTATATTTATAAATACAACCCATATCACTTATCCTCTTATCAACAAGCATAAAACCACACTACACATGCATACTGCAGACTGTCGTTTATTTATCATGTTGTCTATTATTATATTATTTATTGTGTTGTTTATATAATGTTGTGTTTTTTGTACTGTTGTGCTCGAGAGACACCATCGTTCGCTCACATACTTGGCCAATAAACACGATTCTGATTCTGATTTAAATGATGTAAGGCGTATTGGGCCTGTGACAGAAGTCTCTCATTAAGATATAGAGGGACCGGTTAAACCCTGACTATTTTATTGCATTTTGGATTGGTCTGACCAGCAACGAGCTTTTGCTGAGGATCTGAACGAGGTACCGCTGCAGGTCGTGTCAGAAAACCAGCAACCCTTTTTAGTTCAGTTAGGTGTGGTTGGGGTGTTTTACCTATTTAAATGATTAACGTTACTTATTGCAGACCAACCACAGACAGCTATCAATGTTATGTTTTTACATCAGTGATGAATCATTTATTTCAGTGGGCTAAGCCTGTATGTCTGTGATCAGAAGGTCGCCAGTTCAAACCCAGCCTCGGCATGTTTTAACCCTGTCTTAAGACCCTTAACCCCCAGCTCCTTGGGCGCCCCAACAGGTGGCTGCCCTTCAGACAGCTTACTCTACAAAGAGCAAGTGGGGGGGGGGGGGCGTAAAGAGAATTTCCCCATGGGGATCAATAAAGTATCAATTTCTGACCACTTGTGAAAAATCCACACAGCACAAAATTTGGACACTCCAGGAAAGATGGGCTTTTAACAGGAAGTGAACAGCGTGCAGTACCCTGATTCCTTGTGATATACTGTAATAATTCACTGTAAGATGTAATACCATGTGATATACTGTAATAATTCACTGTAAGATGTAATACCATGTGACATACTGTAATAATTCACTTTCTAATACCATGTGACATACTGTAATAATTCACTGTAAGATGTAATACCATGTGATATACTATAATAATTCACTGTAAGATGTAATACCCTGCTGTGTTTCATAGCCCCAGCTATTGGCACCAAAATTCAGCATTCACAAAAGTGTTTCGGAAATGCAAACACATCGCTTTTGCCAGATGTTCCCCTGAGTCTTTATCTACAGAAACATGTCCGTATTGATAACAGGGCCTGTGAGAGAGCTTCTATTGCACACCTGATTGTCTGTTACACACCCCAAGCCAATGCTCAGCAGTTACCTTCTGATAAGCTTAAATAGCCTTGGTTCAGTTGCCTCCTGGGTGTCTGGCTGTAGGTAGAGGCCTCACTGGGGGAAAAAACCACCAAAGGCTCCCTAACTTAATATTAGCTTCGCCAATACCTGTATGAGTACGATACAAAAATTCACAGTTTGTGGAACACTTTATTCAAAGTGTACGTGGTGAGAGACACGATAAATAGTCGCTTGTATATGCAGTCACCGGAATTCGACGGCAGGGCAAATTGTGACGGACATTCTGATGAAAATGCAAATTTTTCCACAGACATGGTCTTTCAAAACCTGCAAAGTATCATTTATTTTTCTCAATCCCAACATTTTGCTATGGACACAGATGAGTCTGGACATGGACACGCTTGTGCTATGGACACAGATGAGTCTGGACATGGACACGCTTGTGCTATGGACACAGATGAGTCTGGACATGGACACGCTTGTGCATGTACAAACAGGTTGATGATCCCTGGCAACCATCAAACATTAGTATAGAAATTATTACTATGAGAAATAAATATATAAATAAAAATATTCATTTAAAGACCTCAAATTGCATGAATTGCACAGTAGGCAGAGAAGCATTTGTGCCAGGAGTCAGTAACACCTCTTCTTTTTCTCTTTACCTCCATAATGCCCTGGAATCTATCATGTATCCACAGGTCTGTCTACAGACCCAACCCAGAGGGACCTGCAGCCAGAATGTCATATATAGGGGGACGTACGACTGCTTTCTTAAGACAGTGTCCAGAGAGGTATTCAAACAGCACAATGCTCCCCCATCCAGCCACCGGGTCACTTTGCTCCATGTAGAAACTGGGTTCATGGGCTTCTGCTCTGTATCCCTCAGGGGCTTCTGGGCCTCTACAAGGGCATGGCAGCCCCCCTGGCTGGTGTGACCCCCATGATGGCCATCAGCTTTTTTGGCTTCAGCCTCGGGAAGCAGCTGCAGCAGCCAGACCCCGTCACTCCGCTCACGTCAGTGTTGGTGGGGGAGGGGCTCAATATTCAAGATGACGTCTTTGACCAACAGTGGCTAGACACCTTGTGCCTCTGGTTGGATCGGTGACTGAACAAGATGTATGTGTAGTTGGGTTAGAGTCACATAGAATGGTGGTCCTTCTCTCACCTGTTCAGATATTCCCAGATATACCTGGCGGGGATGTTGGCCGGCACCTTCACAACTGTTATTGTGGCTCCAGGGGAGAGAATCAAGTGTTTGCTGCAGGCAAGTAACTCCATTCGTGAGCCGTGGCCTGTGATTGTAATGGACTGTGTCAAATGTGTGCTAGAGGAGGTCTGGGTTTTTCATGTAAACAGGTACAGTCAGCAGCAGGGAAGCGGAAGTATAGCGGCCCAGTGGACTGTATGATACAGCTTTTTAAGGAACGTGGCATTCGTGGTATCTACAAGGGGACCATGCTCACACTTATTAGAGGTACCTTTCCAAGTGTAGCTTCACTGTGTGCCATCCAGGAGGATGCTTTACATTGGGTATGATGATGGGTGGCTCATCAATTCCTGCTCTCACTTAATTCAAGGTACCATCATACATTATAATGAACCGTTTACAAACACTGTAGACTTTTAGTATGTCATGTTTACTGTGCTGAGACTAATGCATGAGTATTAAATGTTCAAGCAGTTGCGTGTGCTGTTGTGACATCAAAGCCACCAAAGATTTTCAAATGCAGATGTTAATCATTATTGAAGGACCTACTTTTTATGACTTCTCTCCTAAGCCTGAACTGTATTTGCTTATTGACAGTATTATAGCTATATAGACTATAGACCAGGTTGATGTTTAGACAATATGAGGACAAGTGTTCAGACTGGAACCTTACAAGCATATGGGCATTTCCAGATGTGCCTTCCACTGGTTTGTACTTCCTGACTTACGAGTACTTGAAGAAATTCCTGACACCCGAAGGCCGAAGGTCAGCAATACAACAATCATTCTGAAATAAAGAGATAATCCTCAAAAATTAAGAGAAAAACTATATAGTACTGGTATACAGTTTCTAAAAATGCATTTCTCCTCTATCTTTTGCCAAACATTTCTAGTGTGAATGAGCTGAGCACATCACAAATCCTTCTGGCTGGTGGTGCGGCAGGAATTTTCAACTGGCTGGTTGCTCTTCCACCAGATGTCCTAAAGTCCAACTTCCAAACAGGTATGCCAAGCTGTACCGAGGTGACTGTGGGAAGTATCAGTGTCTTCTACATTTTCCATTGGATCTGTATTTAGACCTCAAATAATATCATCTCCATCTTATGGAAGTAAAAATCCAGTCTCTGTCATTCCATATGTATGTTTGTGGTGTTGACTCGCCTTGTGTTCTAGCTACAGATGGTCAATACAGGGGTCTGCGAGATGTTTTCCGGAAGCTGATTCAAGAGGAGGGTGCATCTGCGCTCTATAAAGGCTTCAACGCTGTGATGCTGAGAGCTTTCCCTGCCAATGCGGTAAATTAACCCTGATAGCAACATTAAGGTGGAAGGCCCAGTACTAGTGGATGGCCAAATGAAGCTTTATGAACCATTTGCTGTATTTTCTCACCCCACTAGATGGCATACTCTGTTCAAAAAAGGGCTCAATACATTCCTCAATGCACCATCTAGTGGGGTCAGAAAACACAACAAATGGTTCATGGAGCTTCATTTGGCCATCACTCCCCAGTAGTTCCCATGATAGTCCCCAGGTCTTAGACCTTCACATGATAATTGGTTATTTCAAATGGGAGGAATTTTACAAGCTGGTTCTTTAGACCTGACTGAGTATCATCAACCATAATAATAACCATTGGCTCTGTTGCTTGTGAATGTTCCTTGGGTCTTTGTCCATCTTTCAGGCATGTTTTCTGGGTTATGAAGTGGCCATGAAGTTCTTGGACTGGGCAGCTCCAGACTGGTAGTGAGCATGGACCTCAGCTCTGGGACCACAATCATTGAGCCAAATAAGGATATGACGGACTTTCGTGTTATATGACAATTCTGTTATACCCTGACAGTGTTTACATTTTTGTGAAGTGAAAAATATAACATATTTTTATGGTGTATGCAAAACAATGTGCTTACTGAAAAATGTGGAAACCATTTGCATACTATGATGAAAAATATTTTATAATTCACAAATATTAAACATAACATTATACAACAGTATTTTTCAACTTTATTACATATGTTATAAAATTTGGAAATAAATAAATAATACATATTTTATAATTTCTTTTAAACGTGAGATGTTTTTTCAGTAGGCAGATCTTGTCATTTCCTACTTGCCCTCTTATTTTCCTTGGTCATAATTAAGTGAAACGAAAACGAGTGTTTTATTTATAATTTCGAAAAACAATTAGTTGCACCGATACAAATAAAGTGTATTATTATTTTTTATTTCGCAAGTTTATTTTTTGATTTTTTATTAAAAATAAAAAAAACCCGGCGCTTTAATGGTCACGCTGGCTAGTTAAATGTTGAACTACATTTCCCATAAAACGCTGCGGGTGATCCACTTCCTTCCTGGATCTGCACGCCTGCCTGCGGGGAAAAGGTGAAATACTCTTACTGATATTACTGTTACTTTCAGGTCTTTTGTCGCAATAGTACATTATTTGTATCAGGACCGGAATAAAATAAACAAAAGAAATGAAATTATAACGACTTATTGCCAGTGTCAGTAGCTGGATGGTCAAATACAGTTTATTATGCGAAATTTACCATCCGGTGTAAATTTGATTTCTTTATTAGCAGGGTTGCAAACTTTGGTCAGCTGGCTAGGTAGAGAATTTCAGTTAGAGAAAAGTCTGTACACACACACGTTTATATGTTTGTAACAGTTTTATTACCTTGTAAATAGTCTGTGCGGTCCGACTGTCCCAACGATTATGATGTAGCTAATTTTAGGTTTATAATGGAATATTATAGATTTGCCGCAAGCTTTCTTGCATCAGCCTGAGCATCATGCCACATGTGTGAGAGTTGGTAACCCTGCATTAGATTTCCCACCGGCCTCATCTGATCTGCAGGGTATTTCACAATTCTGCGCGAAATTGGTCGTCGGCTTTGTGGATCGAACGCCTTGAAGTAACCCTAATCGGAGGTTTGCGCTACTCGCGAAGCTGATCGGAGTGTACGTATTTAACCGGCGTGCTGATGGATATGTGAACTTGTTTGCGTGGATATCGTCACTACAGCCCGTATGAAGTCGTCTTGGCGTTCACAATGCCCTTGGAGGTGACGTGGCCGTTCCCCCAACGCCCCTACTTGGGCTGGCGGCTCTCGAGCTCCCTGATCATGGGCATGGTGGGGTCTTACAGCTACATCTGGACTAGTGAGTCACCTGTTGTCTTCCTTGCCCATGTCCACTGCCTGAAGTTCTCCTTTCAGTCTTCCTCCATCGATGTTTATTCCTTTCTAATGGTCTTCTTCTGACCCCTACAGAGTACATGAACTATCTGACTGTCCACAATCAGAATGTTCTTCACGATCTGATAGACAATCGTCCGCAGAACACGCCTCTCATCACCCTGTCAAATCATCAGTCCTGTATGGATGACCCGCACATCTGGGGTAATGATGAGTTCCAGCTCTCAAACTCAGTCCTGTCATTGTTGGTACATTGGATGCTCAGTGTATATCTCAGTTACATGTTCTAACATAACTGGCCCTAAATCTCACCAGCTGTGGCAGTATGGCAGTTATGGTTTCCATGATATATGTGCTATCTTTCTCTGTAAACTCTTAAGATTACTGGATGGACGTTTCTTGTCTCTTCCCAGCAATCCAGAGGCAGAATTTGCACCTAGTTGGTTTGTGTAGCGTTCAGGGCAGCAGTTGTTATTGTTTTGATGGGTTTCCAATTGCCTCTGCATTTCTTTAGGAATTCTGAAGCTCAGACACCTATGGAGCTTTAACAAGATGAGGTGGTGAGTTAGCTGTCTTTATTATGCTTACACAGGTGTCAGATCAGCAGGTAGGCAAGGAAATGTCATGACCCCACAAGGAAATTGACTAGGTGTTTACTGTAGGTGGCAGCAGTGACTTACACAGAGCAGAGGTCAACCAAGAAAGAGCAGAAGAAGAACTACTGTTATAGGAGGTGCGGAGGTATCCGCATATCTAGTATTTTTATGTCCAGATCATTTATACTGTCCAAACATTATACTGTGGTATATGGTATTTTCAAAATAAACACTATTCTGGCATTTTGATATCTTTGGCGATAAAATTCACCAGTGGGATCCAGTTAATTTCATCATACTTTACCGCCACTCAAGCCAAGGGTAACGACTTTAAAAGGGTTCGTAAAAAGCTGTCACCGTTTCACTACACTGCTTGTATTTTTGTTTGTCGCAATACTTCTGCCCTCTTCTGGTCTGATGGAATATCACTGCTGCATGACTACAGCCATCCACCCATCCACAGCCAAATGTAGTATGAACACAAGGTTCCATGCGTGTCCGAAAGCGCATGTGGAAAAGTGAAGTATGAACTAGCCTTCAGCTGTCAGGTGTTGTGTGACGGATCTCCTTTTAGTCAGTAAGATCTGAGGTTGTTAATGTTGGAGGAGTTCTCCACTGGTAATGTGTATCTTTTAGTGATGGGGGTTTATCACGTCCCAAAGTTCCCTAAGTTTGACTTGTACGTCACACTCAGAGTATTTTCTCATAGGGCTCCATCTCACTCATCCTTGTCTTTCTGTCTGCTGTTTCCCCTGGGGTCCAACTGTCCCATCCACTTGGGGCCGGTCTCTCGGTGCACAGGACTCCGGCTGCATCTGATATTTGCTTCACCCGAGAGTTTCATTCCAGGTTCTTCAGCCGGGGGAAATGCGTCCCTGTGTGTCGAGGTATAGTTGCTGTTGGCCGCCCTGCCATCACAAAACACCCCCCAAAGGCTGCTGGAGTTAAATTTGGGAATAAGATCTAACAAGAACTTTCTCTTATTTGTTGATTGAAAAGAGGAGACGTGTGCCTACAGGTGGGAAGCTCAGTGCTGATTCTGTTGTCCCCCTAGGCGATGGCGTGTATCAGAAGGGCATGGACTTCATCCTGGAGAAGCTAAACAGAGGGGAGTGGATCCACATATTCCCAGAGGGTATGGCACTGCCCCCCCCCCCCATAGACAATGTGGTACCTTAAAACACAAACACTTTATGGAGTTTATCAGCTACATGTATAACCGCAATATATTCTGATGACTTACAATGAATGAATGTCTTCACACAAGTACAATGAGTTTGCAACTTCTGTACTCAATGCTATAAGATACAATAAATTAAATAAAAATAGAACAAAAAAAGATAAAATAACAATAGAGTGAATAAAAAAGAAGCACTGAAACCAATGCAATAGTGAAAGTGGCAATTAAATGACAATTAAATAACAGCAGTACCTGACAGGGGACAAATGGTCTTCCTTTCTCCCCAGGAAAAGTAAACATGACTCAGGAGTTCATCCGGTTAAAATGGGGTAAGTTTAAATCTGGTTTAAACCTGCAGACTCCTTCATACTTGAGGCACTGTGTGCCGTGGGTCTTTCTTCAAGATGCCCAAACAGTAGGACTCTGCTTGCCTGTCGCTGCAGGGGTGGGGCGTCTGATAGCCGACTGCGCCCTGAACCCCATCATCCTTCCGCTTTGGCATGTAGGTCAGTAAGTCGGACTTCAGCATCTCAATGGGGCATGTTGCAGTGAATATACACCTGGATGCTGTAATATACCTGCTGTAATTATTAAATCCTTCTTCAGGAATGAATGACGTCCTGCCCAATGAAGCTCCATATATTCCCAGAATTGGACAGGTGAGGCACAGTAGTCCTACTCATTTAGAAACGTACGAAATATTGGAAATTTAGACAAGGCTTTTGTGGCAGCCATACTGGTTTGTGGTTTCTGCTATTGGCTTTGATTTTGACTGAATTACAAACATGGATCTAGAGATAATGGATCCAAAGCCCTTCCAGGAGATGTCATCTATACCCCAATATTTTTTAAAATGGTTAGAAAAATTTACATCCTCCTTATCTTAATTTAGTGCCAACAGTAAAGGTTCTCCTTTTGTGAAAAGAATGATCATGTTTATAACCTGGTTGTGTCTCTTGGATGCTTATGACTGTAGTTTACAATATTTAGAATAAGTTTACAGCTTAATTTGAATTAATGCATTTTGTTCTGTTACTGTGTGAATTATGTGAAAATATCTGTCTTGTCAGAAAATTACAGTTTTGGTGGGGAAGCCATTTACTCTCAAGCATCTGGCCGAGAGATTAACGTCTGAGAAGAAAAATCAGGTGAGATTTTCTAGATGACTTAAAGTGCTGTTTCCGAATCCATCGATGAACATTTTAAGTTATGTTTTTGTAAATGCTTGCATGTCTATGTGACATTCAAATTGCCTAGATTCCTGTATAGAGTAAATCTGCCCAATCAGCTTTGGCAAATAGTGCTAACTAATTTATTGGTTAACTTACGGCTCCCAGGTTAACCGATTTAAGTAAAAGAATAAATGATTTGGAGTAAAAGTTCTGCTGTTCACCAGCACAATTAGTGACTAACAGAATCTTGCAAAGGTAAAATTTCACCATATATTTTTTCATTTTCTTGATAAATATTGGATCTTTCTCTGCCTGTTTCAGACAGACACGTTTCATTTTTGCTGTTTTCAGTCTTTAAATCCAAATTTGAGTTTATGCTAATATACATAAGCTCAAACTGACATATCTCTGTATTTAATTTTTCTTTAGGTGGAGATCAGGAAAGCTCTGACTGACTTCATCCAGGTGGAGTTTCATGGGCTGAAAGCCCAGGCAGAGGCTCTGCACCAGCGGATTCAGAGTAGCAAGCGATAGCCATTCTTGGTTGGGCCTGGTCTGCCTGGACTGTGAAGTGAGGGCCATGCCACTGCTGTACCTCGTGATGCTCAGCCTTCTGCTGTCAGAGACTGAAATGCGCTGCTCACAATCTCACTTGGCCTTTTAGGAAACTTTACCAGTGACTATAGATAGAAATGATAGATGGAAATGATTTTAAGGTGGGAGGAGGGGACAATGGTATACTTCAAGTATTGTTGAGGTTTTTCAGAGTTTATTTTCCTGTTTTTGCTAAACCTAATATCTAATATTTTTATGCCACAAATCAACATTATAAAATGTGACCTCATTTCCTTTGTAAAAGGTTGCAGTGCTCACCTTTCTACGTATTGCATTTCTAACTGGAAAAATTCCTATGCAGACATTACTTATTACATTGATGTAATGTAAAAAATATCCTATAACGTTTTGATGCTAGTTCTTCATTGATTTTCCTGTAATGCAGTATCAGAATGAGATCCTAACTTTATAATATGATTTAGCAAATTGTGATTTAATATGACTGTGCACTTACCACACCTGAGTGAGTCATAAATGTAAAATAATCATATAGGCAGGATACAAATGCATGTTGACTAGAATTCTGGATGTTTTACTGATCTATCTAGAAGTTTTTCTGCAAAACATATTGAAGCTTTTTACTGAAATTAAGAATAAAGTTTAGAAAAAATGGTGCCCAGCTGAGGCTGGTATGTCACCAGATTAAAAACCAGGGCTTCTGTTTAAGGTGTGCCTCGCTGTGTTGTATAAAACACCTTTTTTCTGAAAGCCAAAAGGTGAAATCACTGCAATCAAGATGGCTGATTGTTTTTATTCACCTAAAATCCAGATCATTTAAACATGTGACTGATATAGATCTGGGTCTTCCATTAAGGAAAAAAAATACATCTGTCCATCCATTTTGTGCTATTCAGGGTCGTGGGTGGTCTGGAACCTATCCCAGAGGCTACAGGCACAAGGCAGGGAACAACCCAGGATGGACTGCCAACACATAGCAAAAAACAATAAATCACAACTCATGAGTTCACTTACTACACAAGGTTATGATACAAGCTGGTGATATGCTGTGTAAAGGTTGTTTCCCTAATAATATGAGAGGTGCCACATGACGGGATCTGTGAGCCTAGGATTTATTTTACGGTTTGGCAACTGACAGTGATGGAACCGTTCTTACCGTATGAGACGTCCTGTAGGACGCAATGTAATGTCAAGTATTTCTTTGTCCAATGTGTACCCAGTTATTTTTCATTTTATGCACTATTTACTATTTAAATGACAATTTCTGTGTAATTTCGGTACTCTGTCAATGACGTAAAATATGGAATTTATAATATGGCTTTACTATAATGAATTCCTTGATTTTTGTTTCTTGGTCGTTGCATCGAATCAGTGAAGTTTTTAATTTTGTATTGTTATTAAAACGGCATGATTTTGTCTACCTGGTGCAATGTCATTACAGTCAAATTTGGGTCCTTAAAACGGAATCTATTGTCATCTACCGCATCTCTTCCAAGAACCCCTGCACAAATGTATTCATTTACAACCCTTCAGGTCAGCGTGATTTCCTCTACAGAGAGACCTGAGGTCCTTCGCATTTTTTCCCCTAATGAGCTTTCCTCTGTGCTTCACAGTCCTGGCCCAACACAGTTACTACCGTTAAAAGGTCATTCCGAAAAATGTCACATTACATTTTATGCTAAGAAAACTCTGTAGTGCTTTCATTTGACTTCAGTAGGGCTTAAAACTTTTATCAAAAAACTTTTGTTAATAGTCAAAATAATGTTGAATGCGTAAAACTTGAAGAAGGTCGGAGTGAAAATCACGGGGGTTCTACGTCGAATCAATCCAGGTTGATAACTTCATATTATGTGGAGCCATTTAAACTACTTGGACTGTTCGCACTTGACACCGCCCACACGCTGAGATTTCATTTCGAGTCAATACGTAGTCAGCTTATACTCTATTATTAATGGTCAATGTGGTTCCTGAGAAGGAACTTCAATTCTGATTCGTCATTTACTGGCTCCACGCGCACGCCCCTTATGTAGCTCCGCCCCAGTCTTTGCGGAAGTGGCGCTAACCAGATTCACGTGACGGCACAGTCAGCTGTCGAAATAGCTGCGGGTGGCAGCGAAGATGGCGGAAGAGATGGTTGGTCGGCTTGTTAGCATAACGATGATGTTTTTGCTGTTATTGAGTGTTTTCACAACGCGGAGCTGCAGCGACCACGTCCCACTGATAATGTGGTCCAGTGAGGGGTAACCGCTTGTTTGTTTTTTGGTGAGGTGCTGTGTGGCTAATTATATGTACTGTGTGATCTTTAGGATATTTGGAAGTTTATAATCCTTGTCATTCACACGATGAACTGAATTGATCGGTATAATAATCGCTGTATCTTTTCTGAATTTTATAACTTTTGTAGCTCTTTGGTTTGTTAATAAAAGTTTGGGACAAAGTGGCACGAGTCGTTCAAAAGTTTTTGTATTAGGAACTTTAGCTTCTGGGATTACTAAACTGGTCTCAAGCTTCTTATGATCCCTGAACACCTATATTGATAAAAATGTGAAAATAATGCACCAGGGGTGGGAATTCTTAACCATATCACCTGTTTCATCGACCTAAAATATGGATTGTTCGTTTGTAACGTGAAAATGATTTTGTTGAATTTACAGGCGCTCCCTGTGGACACAGGATCCCCCAGTGGCTGGTCACATTGTATCCAGGTCCCAGCTAGAGACCTACCTGAATTCTGCGTTTGGATCTGCTCCTACTTCTGCCCCTCGTACCGTGCTACTGTTCCTGCAGGACAGGGTCTGAGGACATACTTTTTCCCCCTTTATTTTTTCTAACTTGGGTCAGGCTTTACATTTTCTTGTCTGAAGACCACACAGGGACCGAAAACTGTTGTAATCAAAATAGAACACTGATGTTAGTGACTCAGTGAGCTGTCACTCTGGTGTGACCCTGAACCCTCTTCTGGTTCATGTGTTCGCGGTTCCTCTGTCTGCTGATTCAATTTGTTCCGCTTGCCCATGTGTCACGTGATGGGTTTTAAAAGTTGTTGGAAATAAAGAGCAACAGCAAGCCTGGTTTTAGTGGAACTTTGTGTGCAGAGAAGATGTGTAGAATGATCTTGATTTGTTTTCTTGTACTTGCCTCCATTTTGATTTCCGGCTGTTTCTGTGCCACATCTAGTTAAGCGTAGATGATGTCACGCTGTACGGTGGTGTGTTTGGAAACAAACAGGACAGCGTCTTTCCCAATTTGGAGGTGAGTTTTGTTTGAGATGTTTGTCCTTGCTGAAATCAGAGGATGGGGGTGTGACACTTTGCTGGATTCGTTGTCCCCCCCAGACAGCACTGCAGTCCTCCCCTTCATCGCTGGTGTTGCCGTCGGTATCGGGTTCTGCCTCTGTCTCTGAGGTGCTGCAGGAGTTGCTGAATGTGCCCCCCCTCTCCTTGGACCCTGAACAGCTCAATGAGCTGCACCTGAACGTGTCCAGCCCCGCCTTGCTGGTCTTTCGGCTGCCGTTTGGCACTGGGTAATGGCAGCCGCGTAGATGTGTGTCAACAATTGCTTCCACTCTGAAAATCAGGTCATCTCGTTCTCAGACTGCCTCATTTGTCTGTTTTAGTTCCAATGAAATGGCTCCTAAAGACAGTCTCAGGAAAAGCGGTGAGTAGGAACCTTTTTCCACCCACATCTTTAAGTCAAAGGCCATTTGTCGTGTGTTGGCAAGCATATTAAAAAAAGAGTTTAATTTTGCTTATTTTTTGCAAATAAAAATCACCTTATCTGCTGAGTGGCTTCTGGTGATCAGGGACATAGTGACATTTTGTCAAGGGGCCCAAAATCTCTCTTTGGGCCCAATTTTGTTTGTCATTCATTCAGTTTATCTATTTATTTAATTTCCCTATTCATTCACTTGTTTGTTTGTTTGTTTATATTGAGGGCCACTGTAAAATGCGGGGCCCTCGTGATCTGCCTGGGTATCCATGCGTTCGCTGCTCCCCTGCCAACGAGGCAGGCCCTCTTAATGCAGTTATTAATGAAGGTCCATTTATGTTTTTTTTTTATATTAATATATTATTCTTTCTGTTCCCCCCTCTGGCTGGCTACTGTTCGCCTGACGCCTCCTCCGTACAGACAGGCTGATGGGGAACGTCCTGGAAGCTGTGAAGTCTCAGGCCGTGCCCTATACTGCCGTGTACACAGCCCTCGCCCCTTCTTGGGTGAGAGAGGCCTCCTCTGACCCCTAACCCCGTCCCCAGGCTGAATCTGGTGGGTCTCATTGTAACCTTTCCTTTCGTTTTTTTCCCTCCCTTTTGTGTGGCCCCTAGGTGATGCGGGATGTGAACTCAGCCCCCCAGTCAGTCGGCCGCTCTTTGCTACAGGCCACAAATGACATCTATGCCCCACTGCAGATCCGTGACAATATGGGAAAAATCTGCATCCTGTTTTGGGCACGTAACCTTACAGTCAGCTTCAATCAGAATGGTCAACGGCAGACGGCTGACTTGACCGACAAGACGTTTGTGTCAAGTGGGGTCGACACAGGTGGCTCCTCTTGTAATGCTTCAAACTCCCAGTGAGTTATTAAAAAATGATTCCTACGGTTTTAACATAATTTTATATGTACATAATGTGTGCATTTATTGTGATGCTGAAGGGTCATGCTGCTAAAGACGCTCTGTCCTTCCTCCTAGACTCTTCCTCAAATATGAAAACGTTCTAGGCTTTAAAACGTTCCAACTCACGTGAGTATCCCTCTGTCACCAAAAACGTAATGGGTCGGATTGCATGTATTTTGTGAATTATTAAAGTCATTCGACGGCGACACTGCATGAAGCCCTTAGCTATTGTAGCAGCAAGCCTTGTCTCCGTGGACACTGACCATGTGACGGCAGCGGTGACTACTTGTTTTGCTGCTATGGCAATGAGTAACAGCCCTAAGCCAGGAATCGGTCCCTAGGCTTCAGGCAAAGGACAGGAAACCGGGATCAAAATGTCAGCTAGTCCCCTTTGAGCTGGAGTCTCCTTAATCTCCTTGTTTCGCAGCTTTGCCCTGAGCCAGCGCCTCTACCCAGTGTCGGCACGGCATTGGTTCACTCTGGACCAGGTTCAGCTGAACTATGATACTCAGAAGGCATCTTTCAATGGCAGCGATGGCTTCACCGCCCCATCTGAGTATTCGTACCACTGTCGAATGGTCAGCAGCTCTGACTACCCTCTGCTGGTACCAAGCACCCCTACAGACAACGCAAACCAGTGGATCCTCACCTTCACTGACTTCCAGGTATGGGGGGGTGGCCTTTTTAACGGGAGCACCCTCTGGGGCTTTATCGGAGGGACGGTCTGAAAAGTTGGCTGTTGGCAATGTCTGACTTGGCCCTACCTTCTGCCCTCCCCGTTACAGATTCAGGGCTTCGGCGTAACAGGGGAGAATTTCTCCTACGCTAACGATTGTGCCAGCTTCTTCACACCTGGGATCTGGATGGGCCTGGTGACGTCACTTCTCCTGCTGCTCATCCTCACCTACGGCCTGCACATGATCCTGCAGCTGCGCAGCATGGACCGCTTCGATGACCCCAAGGGTCCTGCCATTGCTGTGCCTCAGAACGACTGATGCATCCCGTCTCCCTTCAGATTCCATGTGAGCAGAGTGTGTCCTTTAGCTCTCAGATCCCATAAACGCTTAACCTTTTATCTCAGGGTTTTTTTTTTTTTTATTTTTTAAAAATCCCCTTCCAGGGCTCCCAGTTTAATTTACCCTGGTACTTAGTGTGTCGGTGAACTGCAACCTTTAATAAATTTCTTCTGGAGGTATTTGCCCTTTATTACTGGTAAATTTTCCCTCCGAAACCGTCCCCAGAGTGGAACCACACCGTCATCTTTCTGTTCTTGGTTCTGTATTCAGGCCAGGCATTAATGTATAGTCACTCTTCTTATGAATTTCAGGTTTGGACTGAGTTTGTCGGATTACAGAATAATGGTGAATTACATTGTGCCTGTTGAGTGTTTTAATTTTGAACAGAAGATTAAGTATGGGGAATTTGTACATTATAGAGTGGCTATTGTAATATTGAATGAATTATGTATGCTGTTATGTGCATTCGAGTGTAAGGTGTAAATAATCATTTCATGTAAGTAATGATGTGAAGGTATAAAGAACATGGAGATTTTAACTGAGGAAAATGGTCTCTTCTGTGTTCAAACCCATGTAACTGCTTTTTACAGGGATTAAACCTTTTGATTTCCGTGAGTTTTTCCCACATAATCAGTTGTGCTCTAAATATGATCTCACCTCTGTTCTGGTATAACTCATCTGTCAGAAAATGTGGCATTTTCAAATAAATACGCTACGATTCACCCTGGATCCCAAACTAAGGAATATGCTCTCATAGCATAAAAAAGCCTTTTAATAGCAGAAACCCTTTTAACAGAAGGACATTCATCATTCTCAGCACTTCACACACAATCACACAACTTTTTTATTGATCCCCGTGGGGAAGTTCCTTTATTGGGGAAATTCTTCTTTACGCCTCCCACAACTTGCTCATTGTAGAGCAAGCTGTCCGCAAAGGGCTGCCACCTGTTGGGGCGCCCAGGGAGCTGGGGGTTAAGGGTCTTGCTCAAGGACCCGCAGACATGGTTTGAACCTGCGACCTTGTGATTATGGTACACAGGCTTAGCCCACTGAGCCACATGCTGCCCTTGCTTCCTTGCGTTTTATTTTTTTTATATTACCTCAACCATCTCCCCCCGTCTTTGCAGGACAACTTTATTTTTAATTTACTGAAGAACAAATCAATACATTAAGTGATGTTTACAAGTGATGCTTTTCCCTGAGGAGACAAATGGGAGACGGTAAAGGATAGTCAGCACTGAGCTCCGTAGGCAAATGGGAGACGGTAAAGGATAGTCAGCACTGAGCTCCGTAGACAAATGGGAGACGGTAAAGGATAGTCAGCACTGAGCTCCGTAGGCAAATGGGAGACGGTAAAGGATAGTCAGCA
>JAODKF010000138.1:24575780-24588942 GCA_026779585.1 Mormyrus proboscirostris | reverse complement strand
CAGGACACAGGTGAACACAATCGGGCAGGAACACCAGGTAATGAGGTGGGCGTGGCACACGGGAGGATCGGACGGAGTGGATCATGACACCTATATGTAATAGTCTGTAAGTCAGTTGATGATGGTTCTTAAAATAAATTACATATTTAATTATTTTAAATATTTAAAAAAAAACATACAATATATTCTCTCAAAGTATTTTGTTACACATTACATCTTATTGTTTTCCGTCCAGAGAAATACAAAAAGTACTACAAAATACTAAAAAGTAATTAAATACATATTTTAAATACATCGATACATCTCTACCAGGTGTTAAACTGGCCTGCCTGCAGTCCAGACAGGTCATCCATTGAAAAATTTGGCACATATAAAAAAATACGACAAAGGGGACCCTGAGCGGCTGAGATCCTATGCCAGGCAAGGATGGGACAATGTTTCACTTTCAAAACTCTCAGCTCAGGCTCCTCTGCTCCCAAACATTTACAGAGTGCAGTTAAAAGAGGAGATGATGTAACAGAGTGATAAACACGCCCGTGTCACCACTTTTTTGAAACGTGTTGCCGGCATCAAATTCAAATTGAGTTATGAAACGATAACATTTGACGTGATTATGGCTATTATTATGGTTTATATGATTTCTAAATCATTGTATTTTGTGTGTTTTTTTTTTTTTTTTTTTTTTACATTTTGCACAGTGTCCCAAACTGTTTTGGAAAGCCAGGCTGCAGTTTGAAAAAGTGTAATGGTGTCTTTTATGTGGCTGGTTCTTATCTTGGCTTTATCTCCTGACTGGTTCTCTCACCACTTCTGTTCCCAGCACCATTATGGGTCTCCTCTCATCGCTCCTCTTTATCATCTTAATTATTCTTTGCTCGCCAAGGCAGAGCTCAGGCTTCAAAATCTGTGCCTTCAACATTCAAAGTTTTGGTGATTCCAAGTCAAGCAAAGACAATGTCATGAACGTTGTTGTCAGGGTAAGTGTTTGCCAGCCTTACCATTCTCAGTCTCAGTCCCCCTCAATTTTTTTTGTAAATCATTTTTATAATTTTTGCTGATTGTATTTTAATGTTCTGTCACATGTAAGGCTTATGCAAATTATATGTTTCCTTTAGACCTTTCCTTTATTCAGAATAAATAAAAGCAATTACCTGTATTTGTAGCAAGCAAACCTAAGTAATGTATGTTAAAGCTGATTCCATCTATTCATTTGCTTGTAATATTGGGAAGGGGCAGTTACCGACCAATTGGCTTAACGAACTCGTCGTAGGAACAGAACTTTGTGGTTAAGTGAGGAGCTTCTGTAATAAAACAATGAGTCGGTATAAAAAATGCACGTATTGCGGAAGTGGGTCTATGTTGTGTGTGCATGTCAGTGTGTATGACTGTGTGCATGTGTGAGATTATTCATTTCATTTTAACGCTTTTGCTGTTGCCCAGAAAGGCGCCTTTACCATACACCCTTTAATATTTACTGTGCAGAGTTTCCTGATTCCTGCTCTTGGGTATTTTTCCAGATCGTGTCTCGCTGTGATGTTTGTCTGCTCCAGGAGGTGAGAGACACCAAATCCAAAGTCATCAAGTCCTTGCTGCTGGCACTGAACAGGTAAGCACAACAGTTAGTATGTGTCTGGATGTGATAACCTTAATATGTTTGAACATGCAGTGCTGGAACTGACATTAGAAAATTCATTGTGTTGGTTGCAAGTAGAAAATGATCGTGTGCACAGTTAAATGAAGGTAAAACTCAACTCCCCAGGAGAGTAAATGTGACATTTGAAAATTTGCATAATTATTTATTAATCAACAGTTATGTGATGAAATGGTACATATAAGTTAATAAGAGTGAAGTAAATAATATATGGGATCTTCAGTGTCATGCAGCCACAACAAAAGCTTCTTAGTCAGCCTGGGAACTGGACAGTCCTGTCTGTCACACCTCGCATTAATCCTGCTATTCTTTGTTCAAGGTTTGACAGAAATTACCAATATGACTATGTGGCCAGTGCTCGACTTGGCAGGACACCAACTTACCAGGAGCAGTACGTCTTTGTTTACAGGTCAGCCAGCCTCTACCTTTGCCGTCTCACTGATATTGTTCTTATTTCAGCTTTTTTTTCCTCGTACTTGCATACATACCATACCATACCACTTTATTTATAAAGCACTTATAAACACAGCCACAAGGCTGACCAAAGTGCTGTACACATACATGTTCCTTTTTTTCTGTTTGGGGTGTCTCACAGGGCTTTATGGGGGTTTTACATGGTTATGGAGGAGCAAATTAATTTTATTGAAACCCACCTTTTCGTGGGCGGTGAGACCTCGTTGCTGTGACGGGGGGGATATCTGTAACCTCTTTCGCTACAGGAAGGGGTCGGTGACGGTGAAGGACCAGTACCAGTACCCTGACACACAGAAAGGAGACGAGGACGCTTTTGCACGGGAGCCCTTTGTTATCAGGCTACGGGCACCGCGCACAGGTGGGCCACCAGGAGAACCTTCACCTGGGCTGGGGAGGCGGTAGTTTTGCATACGGTTCTGGGGAAAAAATTAAGAAACTTCTCCATATTTAAACAAAAAAAACAGCATTTCCTGGTTTAATCCTGGTTCTGCTGGCAGAAGGCTTTGCTGAGCAGCAGCTGCTTCCTGGCTCAAAGTTTACAACACAGCAGTACACAAGAACAAGGTGAATCAGGAGGCACTAGGAACGACCGAAAACCAACCAGGCAGACGGCAGAAGCGACTTTCTAATGCCAGAGATGACCATCAACTTATCCGACAGTTTCTCGTGAATCGGAGGATGACATCAAGTGACCTTCAAAAAAGAATTGGAAACATTAAGTGCAGGTGTGAATTGCACTGCTAGGACAGTTTATATCAGGCTCCTAGAAGTAGGACTGTAGATCTATAAAGCAAGGAGGAAGCCCTTCATTAATGAGAAACGGGGAAGAGCCAGGCTGCCGTTTGAAAAAGTGTATATTTTACACGGAAACATACCCATAAATGAGTGAAAGAAAAAATTGTGCTATGGTCTCTTAATTTTTCCCAGAGCTGTATGTTATGAGGAAGTGTGACTTCTCAGAAAAGTAAAACGGGAAGTGAGCATAAGCAGAAAGATGGCAGATGAAACCAAAAGGTAGCTAACTTTCTCTGTTTTGGATCATTAGCCGTGGGCCTAGTTTGGTTTCAGCACCGGTAGGGACTAAACCATCCCCAGACTCCCCCACCTTACAATATAAGTAGCCGCATGTCCCTGCCTTCCGAACCCAAAAGGGCATCCTTGCATTCACAAAAGAAAATGATACTGACAGTGACTGTCTCTGTTTGTGGGCAGTGATAGGAGAGTTTGTCCTAATCCCACAACACACCACCCCGACCAACGCCACCAAAGAGATTGATGAGCTGTACGATGTCTTCCTAGATGTTAAGAAGATGTGGGGGGTTGAGGTAAGCTGACGTAAACGCTGAAACCGGCCGCTTACGGGCTTCCCCGCTCTACCCTGTACATCACTGCATGCTCCACTGCACCTCAAAGGCCGTCTTTTGAATCTTTCTTCTCTAACGTCCACTGCACCTCAAAGGCCGTCTTTTGAATCTTTCTTCTTTAACGTCCACTGCACCTCCACCTCATTGCGGCTCTGGCTCTCCTCCATCCCAATGGCACTCTGGTAGGACATCATGTTCCTGGGCGATTTCAATGCGGGGTGTGGATACTTACCGAAGAAAAACCAAAAGAAAATCAGACTCATCACAGTACCGGGTTTCCACTGGCTGATCGATGACAAGGTGGACACCACAGTGAGGGACACCACCACCTGTGCCTACGACCGGTAAGGAGCACCGTGCAGGTTCTTCCATGGCTGTCATTTTTCACTGATGACTCTGCTGATACCTGCCTCCTCTATCTACGGCCTAGTATTGTCGTGCATGGAGAGAACTTCCTGAATGCCATAGTGGAGAAGTCAGCAAAAGCTTTCAACTTCGCCACGACCTTCTACCTTTCACAAGACCAGGTCAGATGTCTCCATTCTTCTGCGCCCCCCTTGTTTTTCTAAATTTCATTATGCTGCGATCATGTCATTCCTTTCTGTTTTGGGTTGGTCGTCCTGGCAACACAGATGATGCGGGTCCCCAGATGTGTGTTTCTTTGCTTTTGAACTCGCCATCATGTAGGTTAAAGCAATTTAGTCTATGGTTTGGAGAATGAAATCAGACCTTGTCCTAGTGAATGATTGAGTAAAAATTAATTTCAGTATCTTACTAACTGGTACATAGACAGCAAATCCAATTCTTTATAGGTTTAGTTAGCAGGTTGGATTCAGACTGATGGAGACAGCTATACTGTGCAATCAAAAAGGTTTTCAGTTCACATAAAATCAATGTGGATATTACAGTGTACCCTCCTATTATGGGCAGAGTGGTGGCTCTGAGGCTAGGGATGTCTGCCAGTAATTGGAAGGTTGCTGCTTCGAATCCTGTGAATGCCTGAAGTGATTCTACTCTGTTGGGCCCTTCAGCAAGGCCCTTAACTTGCAATTGTTTTGTCCTGGGTGTATATATATGTTAATCTACAGCTCTACAAGCAGGTCCTCCAACTATCAGGGAGAATTTGAGGGTTGGTGGCAGGATTGGCCTCCAGTACTTGGAAAATCTCAGACTATTCAATTGGACTGGTGTCCATGTGTGCTGAGGTATTACCTGCCATATGGCTGCACTCAGGTTCTCATCCCTCAGGTGGTTTGTCGTGTGCTGGGTGTGGCAACACGCTGTGATCAGGTGGTTTGTTGTGTGGTGGCTGTGGCAACACGCTGTGATCAGGTGGTTTGTCGTGTGGTGGCTGTGGCAACACGCTGTGATCAGGTGGTTTGTCGTGTGGTGGGTGTGGCAACACGCTGTAATCAGGTGGTTTGTCGTGTGGTGGGTGTGGCAACACGCTGTGATCAGGTGGTTTGTCGTGTGGTGGGTGTGGCAACACGCTGTGATCAGGTGGTTTGTCGTGTGGTGGGTGTGGCAACACGCTGTGATCAGGTGGTTTGTCGTGTGGTGGCTGTGGCAACACGCTGCAATCAGCATATGCTCCTTATCTCTCTCGCCAATTATCCTCAAATAAGGAAACATGTACAACTGACAGAGTGGTTTAGTGAGTAGGTTTTTTCAGATATATCAAAGACAAATAGCTCAAGTGAAGATGTGGACTGGCCATGATGCGTGTTCGGAAATGAATCGCTTTATGATCTGGACCAAATCTTGTGCTTTATGGGCAGATTGGCTTTCTGTAAACCTAAAATGTTAGCTCTGTTTGCAGTAGGAAGAGGACCTGTTATAGAGTACCATCTGAATCATCTACAGAATCAGACCTAGATAATTACTGCTGGCCAGCCATAGCTCTGTAGGCAAATCAGACATTCGCAATGCAGAGCAGAGCGCAGGTGTCTTCATAAAGACTGAATAATGATGCATTGGCAGTTATTTTCATATTAGCAATCATTTCCTAGTGTGCACATTTCCTTCTGCAGTCCTGCATTTAAGTACTTTCTGCTTTCTCTGAGCCTCTGTGGATATTCACTGACATCTGGGCTTATTTCAGGCCCTGGAGGTCAGTGACCACTACCCAGTGGAGGTGACACTGAAGCTTCGAGCAAGCTCATCACAGACAAGAGCATTCTGGATCCTTTTGGTGACTGTGGCCACATTTGTTCTTGCAGACCTGGGCTGGACGTACTGAAGCACTTTTTCAGAAGAACAGGAATGTTCTTGGAAGAGCAGACAGCTCTGATCCAGTAGTGATGGCCAAATGAAGCTTCATGAACCATTTGCTGTACCTTCTGACCCCACTAGATGGTGCTCTCTATTCCAAAAAAGGGCTCAATATATGCCCCAATGCAAACCAAGAGCACCATCTAGTGGGATCAAAAAATACAGAAAATGGTTCATGAAGTTTCATTTGGCCATCACTACAGACCACAATTTAAATGGTCAATTTTATCGATATTTATATATTGAAAATGAGCATTGAACCATTTCAGGTTAAACATCTTCTGATGAACTTTTTGCCACCTTTAAGAAAGATCCAGTATTTTTATTTTCATACCATCAAGACTTCTCCATTTTAAAAACACACTTTTGCCATTGTAGTATTATATTGTAACATATATGAGCTACCAAAGGGAGACATTGGAAGTCACAGCTGAACCGATTTACACTGCGAGGAACACAATGAATGTACAACAGACGCAAAGCTTGCTGAGATGCCAGGCGAATGCTTCCCCTCAAAAGCATCTGCTTTACAGAAAATGGACTACACGTGCCACCCTGTGGCACTACAAAGATATTCAGGGATCATGCGTACAGGGCAATACTGATATTCCTCTGTTTCAGCACTTTCAGTATTATTTGTGGTTGATTTAAATGTTTTCACAATTGAGGAAAATTATTTTTGTACCAAACCATTTTTCAAAACGCTAAAGGCAGGGCCCCCCACTTCTGGTCCTAGAGTGCCAGAATCCAGCAGACTGCAGATCTCCCGGCTCATTTTCACCAGCTACTCAGTAGGTGAGGACGGAAATCAGCAAACTGTCACAAATTGGCTCTCCAGAACTGGGGAACCTCGGCCAAAGGGATATTAAAGAATAAAATGCCTTATTGCAGACTCACTGGTGTAGATTTGTTATTTCCTGCTGTACATAAGCAGCTTTGAATGCATTACAGGTTCATGCAGGCTTGAACCAACCAGGCAGCTTGGACATATACATTCTCACCAGAGCTTGTAAACGAGGAGCGCAGCGGACGGAATTTGGTCAGAGTGTAGCGGGGTTTTTTAGTTAAGGCTGGAGCGGTCGCTCTGTCTCGCTCCAGTTTTGCTCCGATGCCGCTCACACTACGACTCTGAGGCGTGCTCAAGTCTACCCAGAATTCATCTGTACAATTATCAAGACTGTTACACAAATTGGCTGAGAAGGAATTCGCAAAGGAAAGTGATAGATCATACAAGTGTACTATTCCTATCAAACGTAGAGAAGAAAATAACGTAGAGCAAGAACAACGATGTGGTGAAATTGTTTCAGTGAGTAAAGATTCACTTTGGAATCACTTTTCTCAGAAATATGAGAGTGTGCTACGCGAACAGGAGGAAGACAGTAAAACGTGAGCAAGTTTTATATGGTTGCAGCATATCAAGTCTATAAAGTAAATAACAGTATAAAAGCCTATAAATACTGGTAATCAAATTAGTTTTGTCATTCAAAGTAGGTCTAATAAGATTTAATTTCACGTAACGCTGCCAGAATTTTTTATTTTATAGAGACGCAGCAGCAGCATGAACAGAAAAAAATTGAGGAATTTAAAACGTGGATGTTTAGCCTGTACATTCCTTAGGCTATTAAGCCCACTGATTCCTTTATTTTTAAGCCTATTTTTGTGTGGAATGACATTGCCAAACCTGCCCGTTGTTGCTTATGTTGTTTAAAAATAATTTTCTCTTCAGAGTGGCAAACCTGTCGTTGCTCATAATGATATATGGCTTCGGCGACATTTGTTAGGCTTGCAGATTATTTGTCCCTCTTTTAAACTGGAGCGATTTGACTGGAGTGGGAGGAAATTTTAGTGGAGCGGAGCGGCTTAGTGCGAATTAGAGCGGAGGAACGGGCGGAGCCAACAGTCTCGTGAGCGAGGAGCGGAAATTCTCACCGGTCCACTCCGCTCACATGCTCTGATTCTCACATCATGTAGAGTCATGCAGTGTGACATCATCCACAGCCAGCACTATACTTGGACAACCTTAGGACTAATTGAATCTCCATCTATCTTCAGAGGGGAACAGGGGGAAACTTAATAAACTGGTGAAAAGGGCCAGCTCTGTCCTGGGCTGTCCACTGAAATCCATCGAGCAGGTTGGGGAAGAGAGGATGCTGTCCAAGCTGACATCCATTATGGACGACACCCCCCACCCTCTGCATGAGAGTGTACGAGCTCTGAGCAGCTCGTTCAGCAATAGACTTCTACACCCACAGTGTAGGAAAGAGCGCTAACGCAGGTCATTCATACCCGCAGCTGTCAGACTTTATAGCACAGCTTAGCATGAGTATTTTTACTCATAATATGTCAGACATATCATGTCTTTAACTACCAGGATCATTCACACTCCACCCCCACACTTGTGTACATATCTCTGTACATATTTATTTCTAAAACTTTGGTTGTGTATATAGACAGCTGACCTTTCTGCTCTTGTTGTTCTACATTACTTTTGTATAAGAGCTCTAACACCTAAATTTCTCATTCGTGGGATAATAAAGGTTTATTCTATTGGGAAGCCGTATCATTTAGAATTCTCCATGTACACCATTCAAATTAGAACTGTTTGGACTCTGACACACGAAAGTAGAATCAACACTCCAGAGTTCATATTCAGTATTTTATTGCCTGACTACACAATTTTGTCAGACTACCCAATAGCAGGGCATCATCTACTCAGCATGAAGAGCCCTCCAGCGGTCCAGGGGGCCCCGGTTTGGGATGTACTTCACGCCACAGCCATCTGGGATCAGACGCTTCTCCTGCATCATCTCGTCAAAGTCACAAGCGTTGAACTTTGTAAAACCATACTTCTTGGAGATGTGGATCTGAAGACAAGAAAAAGTGAATTCTCCTCCATTCCCACCAATGATCCCAGAATGTAGAACATATGTTGATTCCAGGAGGGAATTCTTAGCTAAATATGAAGATAGACAAATATGCTGAGTACTCATGACAAAATGAAAAAGTTAAAGTGACAGTCAATGACAACTGAAGACACGAGGAACAACAAATCTTCTGAATCCCTGTTCCACAAACATAATGTTCCAGTTAGCACAGTTGTGCACAGTGTCCTGAATCTATTCAGAGAAATGTACAGACCATTGGGGGGGAGGGGGCTGGACATTCGGCTACAGGACTACGCCGGCCTCAGATTAGCGGTTAGCAGCTTTCTGACTGTACCTTCTGCCGGCCAGGGAACTTGAACTTAGCTCGACGCAGAGCTTCGATGACGTGTTCCTTGTTCTGGGCCTTGGTGCGCACAGACATGATGACCTGGCCGATGTGGACACGGGCCACTGTGCCCTGAGGCTTTCCAAAGGCCCCGCGCATTCCAGTCTGGAGCCTGCAGGGAATGAATGAATGAACGAACGAACGAATGAACGCCTTTATCAGTGCACAATTCAGACTATTATCAGGGCAAGAAACAAAGACAGGAAGGACAAAATCTAAAAAATTTAGAATATAAAAGTGAATATAGAATACAAACAGAAAACTAAACGGCAGTGAAAAAAAAAATAGAACAAAGGACAAAGTTTAAAAAGATGTTTAAATAAAAGACAGCAACTTCAGTAATCAGCTTAATCAGGTAACCAATCTTATTTGCGATACACCCTGGTATCGTTGTTTTGATTTCTGTACAGCTACTTATCTGAAACCAAGCAAGTCGCCAAATGAATATCTGGTGAGGAACCAATGTGAAACTCAGGTCAGAATAATTATAGTTGTCTCAAAGGTCCCTTCGCGCATCCAGCACCTCACAGCCGGAAACATACACAACCAGAGAGGATCGCTGTCTGCAGCCACTGCACACCAGAGCTGGACGACAGACCAGCCTGGTCGGCTTAATAAGCTGCAGGGGGGCAGGAGACACACAACCTGTGCTCCAGTCTCACCTATCAGCTCCAGCGCAGGACAACATCTTATTGATGCGGATGACGTGGAAGGGATGCAGGCGGACACGGATGTGGAAGCCATCCTTGCCACACGTCTTCACCATGTACTTGTTGGCGCAGATGCGAGCAGCTTCAAGAGCTGGGAAGAACCACCAGAGGACTTAAAAAACCCTGTGGAGCACTCTCTGGCCTTGCCAGAAGTCAGTCAGCTACAAATCTGTCATTATATGGTATGAGAATTGTGCAAATTTTACCAAAAACTCATAAGCTTCAATCCCTCCCCACCCAAATTAAACAATATACTTTCAAGGTGGCAGCAATAGTCCTAGACACCCATTTGCGGTTAAAGCTAAAAGGGTCTTCAAACTACCAAAAAAAGACCATTTTTTTTTATACCTTCAGAGGACAGCTGTTCATACTCGTCGGACACCATGTGACCACACAGCGGAAACTCATCCACCCTTGCCTTCTTTCTACCCAGGTCAAAGATTCTGATCTTGGGGTCTGGTTCATGAGAGAATGGGAAGACTAAGTCAAACTCTACAATAACCAGCATATGGATTTAATTAACATCAATCTGACTGTAGGTCATTCTGTGCCTTCATATTGATCTACTTAAACAATGGAAAACAATGTTTCAACTATTTTGCTAATGTCTCAAAGGTCCCTTGGCGCATCCAGCACCTCACAGCTGGAAACATACACAACCAGAGAGGGTCACTGTCTGCAATCATTGCACACCAGAGCTGGACAACAGACCAGCTTGGTCGGCTTAATAAACTGCAGGAAAATGAACACTGATAATGTTTTTAAACCACAATCACAAAAAAAACAGTAGACAAACTTACCAGGCACACCCCGACAGAATCGTGACTTGGGGTAAGGCTTGTTCTTACAATATCTGTAGCTAAAAGGGAAACATAAAAATAAGATTTCAATTTTCTGTATATCCATCGCACCCTATCAAATAACCACAGTATAGTACATAATACCATAAATTTTGCACGGCTCGGTATTGACACGCGGTTAATGTTTTAAGAACTTGATTAGCCTCGTATTTCACAATTTCTGCTATAAAGTACAATGCCATCAAATAACATTTTCAACATTAATTCCGTCACTATTCTAACCATTTCGTGACAAAGAACGCACATGGTTCCCCGATTACCCGCCATTTCCTTAACATGTCTATATTCTACCAGTATATTAGCATTTCAGAAACTCGGCACTAGTTCTGAATGTTTTAATATTTCAGGTTCTCGATATATGACGTTTTCAGTGCCCAAGCACGCTGGCACATGGTATGCGGGACACACGCTACCATCTTTGAATCCGCCAGAAGTCTAGCGTTACACCACTTCGATGTTGCAGTATTTAATGTTTTCCTTATTTCACCATTTCTATATATTTGACAGTTGTACTTTAGGAGTTTCATATGCCATTATTTTATTTATTCGCAATTATTATCGTGGTCATGCGCGGCCATCTTGATTCTGCCAGCCGGCTCCGGAGTAAAAAACCCAACTTCTCACTCACCATCGGGCGGGCCGGCGACCCATCTTTACTACCTACAATACAAGAGGAAGATGCAGATTCGTTATTGTCAATTCTACGGAGAAATAGTGGCGTTTTTAGCGACTTTTACGAGTTTTTCAGAAGAGCAGCCGCAAACCCAGCTGCACTCATACTCACCTAATGGTGGAAAAGGACGGTACTCTTTCCGCTGCGCCACTTCCTGCCGCCGTCTACCTCCCCACCCTTTTTTCTACGTGTCATCCCCGCGGTTTTCATTTGACATTTTATGTCATATTTATTCACAATGTTAGCGTTTCTACCCTCCACCTTATGTATATCCTTTGGATTATACGTTTTTAACAAATTGTTGAATATATTTATATCTAAAATTATATTATTTCATAAATTATTTAATTCACAGTTTCCGGTTTCCGGTAGTCCCACGTGGGAGGTGGAGTAGATCGGAGGAATAGGTTCGTGCTGGTGATATTGCCGAATTCGGTCCAACTCTTATTGTGGAGTAAGGGGTGCGTATGGTGAACAAACCAATTAGTACGTTGGTGTGAAGTAATCTCACACATTTGTTCCAATAAATGGATGAGTAATTAACCTGTCATAAAAAGAATAATTAAACCAGGCGGCGCTTGTTTGCTGGATTTCTTCAATTTCGGCTGTCCAATTAATAGATAACTATGACTTCTCCTGTCGAACACGTACAAATAGATATTTGACATTTAAGCTTTTTTTCAGTCTCCAGTAGGTGTCAGCAAACTCCAGTCTGATCAATTTAGTCTATTAATGATTTAAAACATTTTGTATTACACATAGATAAATAAATATGCTATATTGATCCCTAGTGGGAAATAATTTTTCACAATTACCGTACAACATAAAGGCACTGTCAATAAAATACGTGCCACCTGACTATATTGATAACATTTATGCAAATATATTATTAACATATTTTAGAAACATAAGAAAAGTTATCCTATCTGTCGCAATGTTAAAAATTCCGGTTGTATTCTACTGGGTGTTCTATGAGAAGGAGCCCGCCTGTGTGTGTGTGCATTTGGTTTATATTAAATTGTGGGGACCAAATGTTCCCTCCCAATGTGATAAACAACTGTTATTTTGACATTGTGTGGACAATTTTTTAGGTCCCCGCAAAGATCTGAGAATGCAATCAAAAGAACTAAAAATGTCAATCGCATTTTGATTGGTTACTTATGGTTAAGGTTAGGGCTGAGTAGGGGTTAAGGTCGTGTGTGTGTGTGTGTGTGTGTGTGTATGCACACACATGCACGCGTGTGTGTTTTGGCGGGGCTGTTCCTTTTTGCTAGCCCTGTAAATGACTTCAACCGGAAGCCAGCTTTTCATATTTGTTGGTGCAAGCTGTGCATTGCTGGTAATATTAGCCATATCAGCAGAATTTTCTCTGACAGACCACACCTTCTTTACATTTTGTAATCTGCCACACCCAATTTCAAGCAGTTTATTTTTACCCTGTGTCATGCACAAATAACACACCAGTCCACACCCAAATGCAACATGTTGCTCAAATGCCTCTTTCATTTTTAGTCATACAAAATAAATTGTATATATCCTCTTCCCATCACTGGACATTTTGTCGAAATATTTTATTATTTCCTGTAAAAGTATGCTTCATATTCAAATGATTATTGATCTTTTCTGTCTGGTATGTGTAATGTTGATAAAAGTGTTCATCTACCTTTTCAAACATCTCTCAGCCTAAGGCCATTCATTCTAATGTGTGCTGAAAATTTATTCGGAATGTAGTGCTTTAGATGAGGATAAATTGGATTAGAGACACTTGTAATATCTGAGAGCGAGTTGGAAGCCTTTTTGAAAAAGCTGCAACCAGTGTATTCCCAAAGGGAGGACCAGTTTGCCATGGGCGATTGGGGGGGGGAGGGGGGAAGGGGGAGTGAGTGGGA
>JAODKF010000138.1:24556877-24574083 GCA_026779585.1 Mormyrus proboscirostris | reverse complement strand
CCCCAGCCCCACCCTCCAGATACATCCCACCAAGTTCGGTGCCGTTAATTCTGGTTGAGATTAATTTCTCCCCACGTACAGTATCTGTTGATGTTGGTCTTTATTTTCCTGCAGGAAGAGCTCAGGTGATTCCCTGCCTCTGCTACGCTGCTCCCAAAGCAACGATACCAAGGCAGTCAAACACATTCTAAAGCCTACAAATAAACTGGACTTGTTCTGGTTGAAATGTCACTAAGAAGGAATCTTGAGCTAGCGGGGCTTTAACAGAAATATGAAATAGTGCTCAATTAATTTCCTTTTGAGCAACAGTTTTACGTTCCTCATTTTGTTGAAATAAAGCGATACATTGCATTGTGTTGATATGGAAAACAATGGCATTCTTCATTATGCAAGTGCATCCATTTTTAAAAATGCGTCATGAGTTTAATACAACTGAGGTTCTTTTGAAATCTGTAGCCTTGTTTGCTTCATTTTGCACCCCATCTTATGTTCACAAAGACCTTCCCTTCTGGACTTCATGAGTGATCCTCACATTATGTGATTTGGTGGTCAGCTTTAACTCAGCTGTAACCCACAATGCTGATAAATGAAATCCAGTAAAAAGGGTTGCCTGAATTCCATTTGCTTTAAGTGCCTCATGTCTTTTATTACCCAACTTCTGCCACGTGTCTATGCTGGTCTTTTTCTATGCAAGAGCACAGAGGGAAAAGAAACAATTGTTATCTGATCTCTGATTGAAATGACTTATCTCTCTGAGATAAAACATGACACTGTTTACACTCACTTTATACATCGTAGGAGACACTTCAATGGTTCCTTCAGATACAATGTATCTTTGCTTAAAATCACTCATATCAAAAATGACAATATTTTACGTATATGGCTCAATTGGTATTTTCATTAACAATATCAGTTAACTGGTTACCTTTATATTGAGCTTCAGTAGCTATGCCATGTTTCCTCCCTTGAAATAATACATACTGCTTTAAGCCATAATGTTCATAGGAAATGATCAACAGTCTTCTATTGAGTGGTGAAGAATGTTAAGCCAAACAGGGAATCCTGCATCACATTTGGGCCTTAGCCCTGACTGTTGCTCCTGGACCACTGGATGAATGGCTGCCTGTACACGCTCTCACCTGCATACATGTTTGTTTCATTGATGAGCATGATGGGATATATGAAAAATAAAAAATCCTATGTAGCTGTACTTGTACTGTACAAATGGTGATTAAAGTATTATTACTCAATTGGGGAATATTAACTATATCGTGGAGTGGTATGATCTCTTTCTTTGACGCAGGTAAATGTTCTAGATTTTCTCCCTTTGCAGTGGTAAAGTAATTAATAGTGATGGCCAAATGAAGCTTCATGAACCATTTGCTGTATTTTTTTACCCCACTAGATGGCACTCTTGGTTTGCATTGGGGCATGTACAGCTCTGTGGTACTAAATTTATGATTCGGATGAGAAAGCAGTTAGCTCTATTTAGAATAGAGCACACCATCTAGTAGGGAGAGGAAAATAGCAAATGGTTCACAAAGCTTCATTTGTCCATCTCTAATAATTAATGTGTCTAGTTATCGTTGTCCCTGTTTTAACTGTAAGGTGTCTGCTCCCTCTGCCAGCTCCATACCTACATTTGGCTTCTTGGTACATGTTCTGAGTAAAGAAAGGAATTTGAAGTTGGAGTGTCTAGGCTAGTTACCCACACTACAGAACTGAACTAATTGTACAAAGTACAGTTGTCTTGTTAGAGCCTGCATTCCGTATGTGAAAACAGCTCAGCAATCCACACTCAGATTAAACATAAATTCATTAACATACAGTAGATTATAACTCTAAAACACACACTGTGGGCTATATCATACATGGTAACCTTGCAATGTGTTAAAGTGCTACAGCACATACATGCTGGGTGTCTATTCATGTTAACAATAACAGCTGTATCCAGGACCATGTCACACAGACATGTTTCAGTTTACTTAACATGTTACTGCAAACCTCCCTTCACCGGCCCAGCCACCCCAGCCATGATAAACATCACCACACAACAAACCGAAAGAGATCCACATTTCTGATCCCAGATGTGCTTAACAAACTGGTATGGATGTGTAGCATCTACAGGATAGTTGTGTGTTCTCCCTCTAATTTATTTTCGGCTACATTCTTTAGCTGTGTGCATGTGTACATTTTGGTGTACTGCTCAGCGGGCCTGAAGGTTAATCACAGAGAAGGGATCCAGATCAAAGTGAGAGGGAGCCAGAGAGGTGGAAAGGTCACTCAGAGAGAGAAAGATCAGTCAGTCATGGCTGCCTCTCCATCTCCCCACATTCCTCATTCCATATAAGGTCAAAACTACCAGTGCTATGCTCTCCCTGTCCCTCTGCCCTTCTTGCTCACTGTGTGATGTAATGATGTAATGATGTAATGCCCCCCACAAAGTTCATAAAAACCTATAAGCAGTGGGAGCTGGGGAAGGAAAAAAGCATGTTTGAGGAGAAGGGAAGCAGAGTGTTTTGGATATAGAAGTCAGCAAACACCCATAAATGCCTATTCTTGTGGGAGACACTTAAAGAATGAATCTGATTTTTGGCCAGAACTTGAACACTTTGGCATTTAGTCCAATTTTATGTAGCCTGGATGAAGCTGAAATTCCATTTTCAGTCATAGGTCCAAAATAAAGATCAGGCTGATCTCCCAGGAAGTGGCAAGACTGTAAATCATTGTTTCCTTACAAGATATTTTCCAAAAAGTTTAGCCAATATCATGACAGACTCAGGGGATATCAATGTCTGTCTTTCTTCCACGATATATAAATAAAATGTAGGACATGACCTGAAACTGCACTTAAAAACTAAATGCAATAAGTATGACATTTGCAGTCTTGTCTACTGAATGCTCTGGGTTTGAGTGTAGGAAGCAGTGCGGACATTAAAAATCTTTCTTCTAAAAATTCTAAAAATCTTTCAGACTCTGAGCACTGTACATGTCTCAAAAATACTGAGCAGCCAGAATAAAACTGCTCCATGTTTTCTGTTAGCAGAAACTTTGTCTAGGCAGACAGCTGTCGCCACCTCAGAACTATATGCAGAAGAGCATAAGCTGAGATGCTGTCATGATTTTTGCAATTTTATATTAATATGACAGGGAAGTGTGGTACATTGGAATTACCACTGAGTCACAAAGCAGAAAGACATTATGGAACCTCATAACTTAGTGGGCTGGAGAAAATACCCTCCCAGATGAGTCAATGGTAACTTCCACACAACCGTGCTAGATGTTAACCCTGCCGATTAGCCTAATGAGATTATCAGACCACACATGATTGGCACCAGAGTGCATATGTGATACAGGTCTAGGATTATTGCTAAAACAATCATCATTCAATTCTGTGGACAATAATAGACAAGCTACACATAGCAGTTACTGTGTTACACAACTGGCCAAACTTTGCTCCGTGTCCAGACACATGCACATATGCTCACATCAGAGGTGCAAGCTGCTTCATGTTGATAGGCTGGATTCAGTCTGACTGAGTCTGGGGAAAAATTCCAAAATTGGTCTGCTCACAGCCCAAGGAAAAGGAAAAGTGTGAGAGAAGAAGGAAGAGAGAACAAAATGAGAGGAGAGTCTCGCTGTGCCATCACACTTTAAACAAGACTTACTTCCAGCTTCACTCAAGCAGTGACAGGACCAGACAGATTCTAGGTGTGTTTCCTGTCATAGGAGAGCGAAAAGATGACATTAAACACACCCCCCTCAGCTCAGTGGGGCACATCTACCCAAGTGTCTTGATTATTTTTCAAATGAGAAAATATAAAAATAAGATTTTGAAAATGTTTGTATCTAATCTTTGAAACTTTGGCTTTGGGCTTTCATCACGAGCATGTTTTCGGGGCCTGGAGGACCTGTATGAGCCTTGTCTCTTTATAAAATGGGTGCTGCCAAATCTGAGCCCTGTCCAATGGCAACCACTGTGACACAGCCTCAGAGAATCATATCCCAGCCAGGGGCAGGGATCAAAAGGCTTACTCTCTGATGGAGACCTATAGAGTGGATGAACAAGGATGCAAACAGGGTTGAGCATTTCTGGTCCTGAAGCTACAAATCCAGACCATGATTTTGTTTCTACCAACCAGCTGAGAACTCTGTGACTCTTATGATCAGCTGGTTGGTAGAAACAAAATCCTGGTCTGGATTTGTAGCTATTGGGCCTGAAATGCCCAATACTGGATGTGAATGAGAGTGGGAACACAAGTATGAAAGACTGAAGGTGTCCAACTGACTAAGCTGTTAGTCAGCAAGTGAGGACTGGCAATGAGCCTGAAGGGCTGAATCTGGGTGTCATTACATGTGTGGTATTTGGTCGCAGTACAGGGTCTGGCTTTTAGTGATTGGTTGTAATTTTATTGTGGGCGGAGCCTTGCATTTTGTTGATTCTATTGACTTTTCTGTTCCTGTTATTCTCTTCAACAAAATGATGACTAGAATATTTGTTTTTCTTTACTTTTGCCGCAGTATGAAGAAGCCTGCCGACTGTGGTTTTTAAACAATGATTCACCCATTGTTCTTCCTGCCTGCCAGACAGGGCACAGCACACTTCCTGTTTAAGTGAATTTAGAAACACAGATTCTGACACACAATCACAATTATCCAGTATGAAAAACCAAACGCTTTAACAACCTGGGCAAACTGACCAAGCAGTTTAAAACGGCATCACCTGATCAGTGGTGCTGCACAGAGTAACCTCTTCATTCCGACATATCACATTACTCTTAAATGGCTGAAGTTAGCGGCATTTTCCTGAGACAATGAAGCCAAAGCATAAATGTATTTCTACACTGTAGTGAATTTAGATCTCAGTTAAAGGGAAGAGCTGAGTACTGTTTATTTTAAGAACTGCAGATTGTGCTTCATCCAGTATATTATAACCTGCAGCTGCCAAATGGGCGAGATGCTATCAGCACCTTATAAACATTGAGATGCATCCTGGGCTGCTCAGTCTCTACTGGCACTGTGTTGTTTTTGGATACCACTATGTGTTACTGAGCTGGAAAGCAGTGGGGCTGGCACATTACAAACAAACAGAGCGGCAGAGTCTGTCAGTCCATCGTCGAATCTTCTGTCTGGGTCAGGGTCACGGTCACTGGGGCCTGGAGCCTACACTGTCAGAGAAAAGGGTGCAGCCATGGTACAGTTTTGTCCCCCAAGGTACAAACAACATTAATGTACCCCAAAGGGTACAAAAATGTTCCTCAGAGTCCATTTCTGTGCCTTAAAAGTAAATTTACCTACAGCTAGGGAAAATTTGGCAGACCATTGAGGGTACAGCCATACTGACAAGTAATTGTACGCTCAATGGTACAAATTGGTACTTATTTCTGACAGTGTATCACAGGCAGCAAAGGATGCAAGACTGAGGTACACCTTGAATGGGATGCCAGCTGACCCTAGGCCACAAGACTGAGGTACACCTTGAATAGGATGCCAGCTGACCATAGGCCACACACAATGGGCAATTAAGAGAAGCTAATCAGACCTTACTGCACAGCTGTGGCCCAGAGGAGACAGACTGAGCCCCGGGGAGAAACCGAGAGCAGAAGCGAGAGCGAAGACTAAAGACCCCAGACCCGGGTTACGGAGGTATCTGTGCCCACTACACCACTGCATGGTCATGCATGCAAAACGTAAAAGCTGTTAAAACTGCAGCATCTCAAACAACATCATCCTGGCTCCAGAGATCTCAGGGAAACAGAGGGTGTATAAAAACAGGAAAGAAACTCGCCCAAGGCTGTTTCCAGCTCCGTGTCACCAGATCCGCTACCTGCAACGCACACTCACCTTGTTGGCTAAGCATAAAATTCAGAAAGATTTTAAGGTACAGCTGAGACTGTACTGGATTTCTTTTTAATTGCATCACCATGCATATATTAAGTTCAGTTCAAACTTGAAGCACACACCCACCATTACGCCACACAGACATGTACGTCTTTGGTTACTGCCTTGGTATGTTGTTGGATTACACAAACATAACACACAGAAATACATTCAAAGGTTTATTTTGGCACGTCCATTGGTTGAAGTTACAGGGGGCTGGTGCAGACTTTAATATTTGCAACATTTTTAGCTGTCCGATGATTTCCGGTATGAAAAATCCTGCCAGCCTCTTCAAATTCCACAAATCAAAAGGGAATTTAAATGCACATTGAGTTCAGCCAGAATGTTATGATGTCATTTCATAGCAGCACATTGACCCAGACAGAGAGAATCTACAGCAAACCATCTCATTCTGCAGTGGTCCACTCAGGGGGTGGGTTAACATCAAACATCAGGGCCCCACCCACACCTCAGGAAAAAAGGAACAGCTAGTTAGATCGGCAGCACCTGACTGTCCGTGCTGATGTCGGCCTAGGGCCCCTCAACTCATCGCTTTCTTATCTGTGCATCTTCATGAGACACGGCATGAAAATGCAGCGACCTGGCAGCTGATTCCTCAAGGACAGCAGTGTTGTAACACCTGTCTGCTCCAGAAACCCACAACAACACAGGGGAGTGGAGGTGAAGTGCGCTGACGTTATGATGTCCGACAGTCGCATATTTATGGTGAAATCCACTCCAAACAGGTGTGCCTCTTGTCCTGCCGCAGACGTTTCCAGCATTTTGCTGCTTCTGGACTACAAAGTCAGAAGCTTCCTGGAAGGGTCCATGTCGGACCCTTTTAGAGACCAACGGCAGAGGAGCAGGTCCTGACAGTGTGCAGATGCCGATGATGTCACCACCATGTAAAATACAGGGAATTTAATGATCAAATTCAACCATCTGTATGTATTCATACTGAACAGACTGAATAGGTGTCAGAATGCAATGAAAAATTATGCATTAATCATGCACCATTAACAGGAAGGTTCGTACTCACTGAACATTACCATGTGTTCTACAAAACAGCATGACTGAGTTAAAAAAAAGAGAAATGGGTGAAAAGGAAGGGTGGGGTATGTCACATTACTGATGGCATGCACACAAGCAAGCTCTCTCTCTCTTTCTCTCTCTCGCACACACGCACACACACACTCACGCACACACACACTCACACACGCACACACACACTCACACACGCGCACACACACACACACTCACGCACACACACACGCACACACACACACACACACACACACACACACGCACACACACACTCACACACGCACACACACACTCACACACACACACACACACACACACACACACTCACGCACACACACACACGCACACACGCACACACACACACACACACACACACACGCACACACACACACACGCACACACACAAACACTCACAACACATATTCTAGGTTGCAGCCTTGGTGGGACAATACATGCTAAGCAGAACTACAAAGGTCAGGTTGACAAAGAACCCCAGTTGAACCACTGGCACACACTTAGATGGGAAAATCCCGATAAGCTCAGCACACAGAGCTACACTCCTTCGAATCTACAGCCTGCTTGCAGCAGTCTCCTAACAGTATACTCCTTCATCTTGGGACAGTGTGCAGCTCAGCAGGATTGGATGCCGTTCGTGTTGCTGGAAGGTCAGCAGTTTAAATCCCAGGGTCGTCAGAGTGGTTCTGCTGCTCGGTCCTCGTGCGACGCACTGAAGCCCCGACTGCTCCGGGGACTGACCCTGCATTCTCTCCAAATAATCGTGATGCTTATCGTCAAAGCATCTGCAAAATAAACAAATAACAACCATGAACCAAGAATTCTTACATATTGTGCCAGTGGAGTATTTCCCACAAACCGGCATTAGAGTGACTTCTGATTAGCTGGCATTGGAATGGGTGTGTCTGACAGCGCGGGTGATATGTGCATTCTTAAAGACGCTTGTTATAACTCTGACTATTACGGTTCTTATAGTGCTAACTGCTTGTTAGTATAATGGTCAACTCCTTATTTGGGTACCAGTTCAGAGCTTTCTTCAGGCAGAAGAAAAGTAGATTCTGCTTCCAGTTCGCTTGTTTGAACAGTCCACATGAATCACCAAAGGCTTGGAACAGTTAAGAAAGATGTCATTATGGTTAATTATCTCACAATAGCAGCAGTGTTTTACTGGTGGACAGATTCAGGTTCAGAACTCACCTGTGGCGTTTGGGTATTTATTTACCATGGAGAATCAGCAAGCTGGAGGACGCTGGCCTGTTCATTTTAGGATTAAATGTTGGTTTTATTTCCTGTCTCGCTGCAGAATTTGCTCAGCCACTGGCAAATACATAGTGAAGAGTATAGCAAATCATTAAGTCCAGGTGTAAGAGTATCGACATTTGCAGTGTTTCTTCACGGATTCTCCCCTTTCTGTGATTATAAAGAAAAGACAGATTTTGTGCTCACCTATAGTTGAATGTTCCACATCAATAGGTAGGAAGAAAGTCAGAGAATGAGAAGACGATTTTTTTGTTGACGACTGGGAGGAAAAATAACTGCAGACCGATCCAGGGTCAGTCGTCATTGCCGGATGCAAGATGTGAGTTCAGAGCTGAACATGCGAGCCGAAGGGGGTGACATCATACCGTTACAATCCGGAGGCGCGGTCGCCGGTATAACGTCAGCCCTCTACTGAAACATACTCACTCCATAAGAAAAAAACACCCCCCTTTTACATCTTACCAATTAAGGCTTTTGCAATAGAACGGCGAAAAGAGAGAGGGAGATATAGAAGACCAAGGGGTGTCAGTCTTGTTCTTTCTCAGCCGTAGCGGTGATCCAGAGGTACGGAGACAAAGTCATTTTCACTGGTGTGGTTTTACGCACGCCCCAGCGGGAGACGGAAGGCGATCGAAGTGTGTTTTAGGCAGAAAAGACGAGAAACACAGGTACATGGTACATAGCAAAAAGCGTGTTTCACATTTCAACTTTATCTTTCTTTAGTTTACATATATGTAAATAGCTGATAATAAGTTATTGTACAAGCAGTGATACTCTGCGGGTTTTGTTTGAAATATAACGGGTTATCTAAATCTCCAAAGTTTTGTCAGCTGTTCTACATGGAAGTCTACAAACTCATGTCGACCTGTGTACTGTAATGTTTGAGGGAAAGGGTAACGTTTGGATATTTTAAGGTCGGTATCCTTTTTTGTCCGCCATAGGGCAGATCGGTTATATGTATGTTACTGTATTTGTTGAAACATGGTACGCAGTTAATCAGAAATGTTTAAACGTCTGTGCATGCTTGGAGAACAGTTTTGTATTACTCCTAAATGCAAGTTTTGCCTTACATTGTGGGATGATGAAATACCTGTTTATTGCTTGCAGATAGATCAGAAATTGCGCAAAGTGAAATCTTTTCATATGCGTTATATTTTCTTGATATTTATACGTTTGATATGAACTTTTGTAACATTTATTTGTTGCACAAGTAGTTTGCTATTGCAATATTTAAAATGCACCATTCTGGTAATCTAATTATGGCCTCGTCACCAAATATGGCAAAATATGGAAAAGGTCTGTTTCATGCGTGGACAGTGATGTGGGAGCCGCGTGCGCCCTCATACGCACGGGCTTGGCAGTACGTAGCGGGATCAAGGGTGCCAGACCTAAGGCTGTGACCTATTAGTAGCGACTCTAAAGATCTGTACGGCATAACAAGGGAGATTACCATAACGCCTGTGGATGGATGACTAGTTATTGCGTTATATCAGTGTATGTTTCGCCTCCACATTATTCCGATGTCATAAAAACAGATCCAAAACATTGTTACTATAGTTACACGTTTGTTTGCAATGGTTACAATCAGTGCGTCTCACTTAGCCCGTATATTCAGATCTTCTCTCCTGCGGTCCCGTTGCGGGAAGAACGAAAGTAATACGCGTCTCGAGTTCCGTTTCTTTCTCTTTGCTTGGCGAGTGTTCTTGAAGGTGTGGTTAGTGTGATAACACGCACGCTTTGCTCGCAGCGACATCTTTCTCACTTCATGCACTGACGGTGTGGCAGAAAAACGTTCATACTAAGAAGGTAATGTGACTTTAAAAGATTTTATGGAATTACTGCAATCTTTTTTTCTAGGAGCAACTAAAGTTTTATATAATTACTATTATTACTAATAATATACACTGTTCCACTGATGCATTGCTTGCACTGAATTTGTACTAATTTTATGATGATGTAGAGTTCTGTACACATTATACTGTGTACAGATAAATAACAATAGACTGCCTATTTAGACAACCAACGAAACCAAATAAAGAAGGTTTGCAAGAATCTGAAAATATGTGATATACTATTAATTATCAGCATGTCAGGTGTCTGCTGTATGAGGCCGGTCTTTTCAGATGAGGCTGTAATACAACTGACGTGTGCAAGGGGGCGTCAAATCCCGATTGTCAAAATTTGATTGTCATCATTTAGGTGTGGCCTGTCAGTTTAGTACGATGCGAGAATAAACTAATTTTCACTTGATTTATTATTATTTTTTTTAAATTAATTAAAACATTAATTAAATTGATTTAAAACATTTCGGAGACATATTTTCGTGGATAGCAAAAGATTAACTGTAATTTGATCTGTGATTCCAATTTGAAGAATTAGAATAGGCCTATGTTTTTTTAAGCAACAAAACTTTCGGGTTCTAAACGTGGTCATTTGGGAATATTAGCTAACCCACATTAAATGTTTGGGTGTGTATTTGCTGAAAATGAGAAAGTTTTAACCGCCAACTCCACTTTGTGACTTAGACTCCAACAGTTACTTGGCACGCCTTTATAGTTTCTTTAATTGTCAGTTTCATCAAGAATTTCAATAGTTCTTCCATTAAAAGAAGATTGTCTGTTAAAACCATTCAGGTTTCGTGTGACATATAATAAATGTTCAAAATGACATATATAAGACATGACAATATACGAAAGATTAATAATTACAAGACCAGAGCAAGAGGTATGGGTCTGCTGGATTTGAAGTTAAGTTTTATACCCAGTCAAAGTTACATTGGCCTTTTAACTTTTCCATTGGCAGCTGTAAACTGTCAATAGCTGGTTATGTCTCACATTTGGTAAGTGAAGTTGAAGTGTGATAGATCCTAGTAAATGTGTTTTTCCGCGGAAATGTTTCAGTCTTTCGGAGCAGGGAGATGTGTTTTTGTCTTTATTATGAAAAACAGCTGGAACATTTGCAACTCTCAGCATTCCTGTCCATTAAAAGCAAGAGGACACGACTGATGTGGTATTACATAACAAGTTCAGACATTTAAGCTCGTACAATTAAGACGTAACATTTGTTGCGTGTTTAAGCAACATTCCAAAACTGGCAAGCACCCCTATACGAAATGGGAAGAGGCCTATCAGCGTTTAGGATAACTTTACGGTTATTTAATAAAGCAATTCTTTATGGTATAGCTGTATGTTTAGTTGTTCACATGCTGGACGGAATTCCGAATGAAAAGAGTAAAATTTCTTCGGACTAATGCACTTTCGTTCGGTTCCCTAACTTTTGTTTCAGGCTGCCCTTAGGAAACAATTGCGCTACGGCAAACCAGAGGGGAGAAGTCCTAAAAAAAAGCTCAAACGACTTCATTTTTCACTGTCTCAACATTTTCTTTCCATTCCTTTCTTTCTTTCCCCCATCTAGACCATCGCTACGAAAGAAGCAGCTGCGAGGAATTGTAAAATTCTTCTGACCCCACCCAAAAAATTTAGTCAGCGAACGGGTGAGAGAGTAAGTCCATAAAAATGAGCAGTCCACTCCCACGCCTCCACCAGTCGAGCGCACCCGTCATCAACGCTGCTCTCGTTCAAGACAAGGATTCAGACATGCCCGCCACGGAAAAGGATCTGGCCGAGGACGCGCCATGGAAGAAGATCCAGCAGAACACCTTCACCCGCTGGTGCAACGAGCACCTGAAGTGCGTGAACAAGCGCATCGCCAACCTGCAGACCGACCTGAGCGACGGGCTTCGGCTCATCGCCCTGCTCGAGGTTCTCAGCCAGAAGAAGATGTTCCGAAAATACAACCAGCGCCCCACCTTCCGACAGATGCAACTAGAAAACGTGTCGGTGGCGCTGGAGTTTCTGGATAAAGAAAACATCAAACTTGTGTCCATAGGTTGGTGTTTTTTTTTTAATTATATTAATAAATTATTATTCCCCAGTCTATGTAGCCTAATTGGTAACGGAGTTATCGATAATCTGCCCTTAAAAAATTCTTTGCCCATTTAAAACGAAATGCTTTGCTTTTATTGCTGTTACTGTTCACCAAAATGTCCGGTAGGTTGCGAAACCTACCGTTACTTTGCCGCACTGTTGCGGTCATACTTCAGTGCGAATGCCGTCCTTTTTAAATTGTACAAATGAGTAAAAACACAACATTTTGAATGTGCATTTTCTGACACGAATTAGTATCTTTACCCACATCGCTTTCCCCTGAAAGCTTGCCAGTCTGTTTCTATTCGTTTTGTATTATGACTCATACGCTGTGAAAATCAGTTTTTTCCTCCATAGGGCAGAATAGTTCCTTTGTTCATGTGACTTTGGATTCAGTTGTAACGGACGCTAAAGATTGAAAAGTGGCCCTAATTTCTCCCGAAAAGTGCATCAGCTGAACTCATTCACGTGGGATGTGGTGTAACACTTTACCAGTGCCGGGTTTAGTTACCCAGTGCCCTGAATTCGCGTTCAAGCTTAACGGACCCAAAATGTTTCCGGAGATCCGGAACAAATAGCCTGTGGGACGGGAGCCGACCTATAACTGCCCGTCATCGCTCCTGTGAAGTAGTTAACGCCGCCTTTCACCTTGACCGATCGCATTTTTCTCCAGTAACTCTGTAACCGGTGGTCCATGCCTGTAGGTCAATGCCTTGGACTTGCATCTGCGGGCTGTCGTTGCTTGATTTACCAAAGCGACAGTGTTAAGATACACCCGATACCTTAACCAGCGTTTCCTTTAAATTGCAGTGGTTGTGGTGTGCATGTCCATTCCCCCCCCCCCCCCCCGTAAACCAGCTGTTTGGAAGGGGAATGCACAGCCCTAAGGAATTTTCATTCACCAAAGACAAATACCTACATGTTTTTCGTTAGTTCAGGATCTCAGATCTGCGCCTTCGGGATATTGTACAAGCAGGGACATATAGTAAAGGGTGGGGTACGTTTTATAAGAGGGAAGGCTGTGTTCCAATTCTGGAGTTTTTTTTTTTTTTTGTCTGGTTTTAGACTAACAAAGATGGACACAACAGTTTGAATGTTACAAACAAGACCACTGTTGCATAATTGCAGTTTCATCTAAGTCTTACTAAATGTAGGGTTGGTATGGGAGATGAAATGCTGTTGGTATGTGAGAAGGGTAGCTATCAGGAAGACTAGCTAATCAGATGGTATGTGAATTGTTTGGGGTGATGGGGTGTGTCACTTCCTTTTTCTTCCCCAAGCAAGAAGAAAGCCACAGGTCAAGCCCAGGCTGGGTGTATTTGTCCTTGACTGTAATCCAGACTGGCTTGGAGTCTGGTTCAGGGCTTCTAATTAGTTGGAATGAGTACAGTTTGTGCATCAAATGCTGAGGTGTTCAGGGTTGGAGAAAACAATAGTATTTGATGGAAATTTCTGGCAGAATGTATTGAACTGTCTGATTTTAAAGGCAGTCCCTGTGTGATGCAGCACTGAGGCTATTGGTACACAGTAAATGGTAATGGAAACCCAAGCCTTAGTATTTTTAGTCTGGATGAAAAATGAATGTTAGCCGTTGCTTTTCTAAAGGTAGCTGATTGCACACTCCCCACAACATCCTGAGCTTGTGACCTTGAAGCTTGCGGTGATCTGTCCCTCGGTATGAGTCTACACCGGGCTCTTCTGCTTTGTAACAAGCCAGGAAGGTGGCCGCACCCATTCTGACCAAGCGCTGTCAGCTTCTCACTAATTGTTTTCTACTTTGCTTTCCTCTGTTCATTTGCTCTTGAAGGGTGTAGGTTAGCAATCATAATGACTAGAATTACTGTTAATTGTTGCATGGTAAGTAAATTGGTAAATGGCTAACTTTTTTTAAAAAAAAAAAAAAAAAAAAAAAAAAATTTTTTTTAAAAGCAATGCAATTGCAGTAATTCTCTGAATAGGGTGGTGATTTCCCCCTCTAAATTTGCTGGGGTGGGGGTTGCCAATCGGCAAGGTTTCAGTCACCGGTTGGCATAAGACTCTGTAAGAGTGTGTGTGTCTGCCTGCATGCCCCGTGTTGGGTTTTTTGCCTTGCACCCATAGACTCTTAATTCCAGACCCTCACAACAATTGAACAGGGCTGAACTATTACAAGATGGATGGGTAGTTCCTGTATTTGTCTACCTCTACAATCCTTGATTCCTTGAACATTGACATTTGCATAATTTCGACGCAGTTTCCACTCTGGGTCCAACTACAGCAGTGGTTCTCAACCTTTTTTTGCAGTGGGCCGCACTATGTCCAAGTTCAAGTCTCTCAGGCCGCATATTTACATATGACGTCATCAACGGTCAATAACCAGATATTATGCATCTTAAATATTACAATTAGATGTATTATTATCAGAGTATAATTCTACTTACCCGTGGGCCGCAGGTTGAGAACCACTGAACTACAGTATCGTGAAAACGGTTTGGGGAGGTTTTGCTCTGAAGAAATTGAACACCACTTATACCTAAGACTGTAGTTCTCATCGTATTAAATAATCATGTCATGTTTGCATAAGTTGATGGCAGCTTTATTCTGGGGAATCCAGTTCAGGGTAACTTCTTCTTCTTTTTTTTTAGGTTTATTTATCACTGCATGTTTTAACTGTGTGGGGGGGAAAATCATTTTGTAACCAGTGTTTTTTTTTTTTTTTTTTTTTTTTTTTTTTTTTTTTTTTTTTTTTTAAAATCTTGTCCTGATCTGTCTGTATAACCTGTTTGATCTTTGTCTGAGGGGAGTCTTGTGCGCTTTTCTCTGGCAGGTGCCAGACCCGATTCTCATCTTGTGGGTATATTGTGGCATGAGCTGCATTAGTCAGGAAGCGCTGTGGTCCGATGCTCTCACGACAGCAGCAGGAAGCTAAGGGCACAAGCTTGTCACCTGGCTTGTGCCTACGGTTCTCGGAACCCTGTTTTGTAGGTTCTTTGAACATGTCCTCATCATGCCTTTTTTCAAGCATAGGTGGGGAGATGATTTGTAAGCATGAGTTTCTACCTCTGAATACCATGAGGCCTTGATTTCAGTACTATTCCCAATTGTCAAATCTTCTGGCATTTGTAAGGTCTCCATCTTTTAGGACAGTTTCTGTATGGTTTGATTTGAACTTCAAAGGGAAATGTTGCAGGCTTTGTCAATTATCACCCTGCGTTGTGGCAGATACCATTTGAATGGTTTTCTGCAACTAAAGCCTTTTGTCTTCTGTGTAGCTTTGGCTTGAGTATATTTCTGTGCCTTTGTTTCCATGTGGGATCAGTTTGAGAGCTCTGCAGATTGGTTGCACCATAATCTGTAATGCAACGCAAGTTTATTTTGCAGTGACTTTTAAAAGCAAATTTTACTCTTCAAGTTACTGCTTTTATAAAATTTGAATGCTAACTAGCAGCCTAAAATGCACAGCTCCAAGCTGAGTAGTTCAAGGTTTGTTTCTCATCTGAATTTTGTGCTTTCCACTGATCATTTCTTCCCCACACACCTTTATTTCAGACTTTCTAGCTACTCTTGCTGTGCTTCACACATGACATCTTAGGTCCTGCTTTTCCAGCAGGTGGTTGTTGGGTCAGTGCTCCCTTACCATGGTAAATGGCTTGTTGCTGCAGTCATCTTGGCAAAATGGGTAGTACTCTGCATTTTTGGTTCCAAATTATTTCAGAAGTTTGGTTCTAGCTGAAATATATATTTTTCCCCCACAAACCTCCACTATAATTGTACCTGGCTGATGTAGTATTCAAAAGGGTTTGGGCCTGCGGCATGTAATCAACACTTGCCATCTCTTCCAGTAACTGATGCTCAGGTCCAGGATTGGAAGCTATACTTGCCTTTTGCAAAGGTTTAGATTTGGTTTGAGGAAGTGAGCAAATGGTTGGCTCTGAGGTCCTCCTGACTTTAAAAGATCATGAGTGTCTGTATCCCAGTCATGGCCCAAAAAACGTGGTATTTCCTGAAAGACCATGTCGTGCAGCAGGTCTACCAGGCAATAGTAGTGTGGATGAGTAAACTGCATGCTTAAGCATGCAATTTCGATATTTGACAGGTTCTAAATCGATCTCAAAGAATTCAGTCTGACTTTAGAGGTGGGACCTGTGGAGATCAACGTCTCTGGTGCATGTTAGTCCATTGAAGGATCTCTTGTGACCTCCATGCACATGCATTAATTTTTTCGTACCATCCTCACATTTATTCCCTGGTAAATGGTGTTTTGGTGGTATCTTTGACAGCAATGCTATCTGGGTAATTTGCTGAAAGGAGGGAGGTGAGACAACCCCCAAAATAACAAGTGGCAGGTCAGGTTTTCCCAACACATCTTGGACCTCCTGGGAGCTGGGACCAGGCTGGGGGAATGGTACTGTAGGTCAGGCTTTAAGGCGTTCCCATGTCCTTGGTGCCTGTTAAACCACGGTAAACCTTGTTTTTAGAATGGAGCTGTGAATAGCTTATCGATTTTTATGATAAGCTGGGTTATTTTGAAGGTTTTATATAAAGTAGTAGTAATCATATACTCATCAATTTATTGATCCTGTGGGAGAAGTGTTTTTACACCTCCCTCAACTTGCTCTTTGTAAGCAAGCTGTCTGAAGGGCAGCCACCTGTTGGGGTGTCCAGGGAGCTGGGGGTTAAGGGCCTTGCTCAAGGACTCGCAGACATGCTGAGGCTGGGTTTGAACTGGCAACCTTGTGATTACAGGCACACAGGCTTAGCCCAGTTCGCTTCAGTCAAGGGTAGCTTGTTTTGTCTCATTTGCCTATCGCATGCCCCCCCCCCCCGTGGCCTCAGTGCTAACTGAAAGTTGGCCGTAGCTCGTCATCAGTAGCGGTCTCTCTCTTTCCCCCCCCAAAATCTCCTTGGACCTGAACGCTTCAACCCAATCCTGTAGTAAGTTGTCAATATTGTCAATGTGCAATAACTTTTACAATTGCTGTGCAATTCCACTTGTAAATATCTCTCGCCCTACCATAGAACTGTTTACCCCTCCTCACCCTACCCCCTATCTGCACTACTATCTGTCGTCACTTATAGATACTTCCTGTAACTTATTTATT
>JAODKF010000138.1:24545305-24556777 GCA_026779585.1 Mormyrus proboscirostris | reverse complement strand
TTAATCTCACCGCACATGTATATAATGTAAATTGTATATGTGTACAGTGACAATAAAAAGCATTCTATTCTATTCTAGTATTTCTCACATTGTAAATGTAAATCTGTCATGTGTTTGGTCTTAGGATGACGCTTTAAATATATGGAGTTGTTTGATCTTAGCTTGTTGAATGCTCTCTGCAGTTCAGCCTGATGTTGTACCACGCCCCTCTACTTAATGCATGAATTGTTAGAATTCCTCAAGTGTGGATGCTGGATTGCAACTTTTGGTTATGTGTAATATCTGAATTCTAAAACTCCATGGCCTTATTTACACACCCAGATATTGCTGAACTTTCCTCAGCTGTAATCCCTGATCTTGTAGGGCTTTAATTGTGTTGCTCTAATCATTGCTTAGCCACATTACCAGTGCTGCTCTTAAGCAAATGAAGTTGGGATAACTGTCCAGAACTATGCACCTATGAAGATGTATTAATCTGCCGTCATTTGATTAGCACAATCTGCTGTGTGGTGGGTTTTCCTTCCCCAGGGAATACCAGCCGTGTTTTTTAAATCGATCTGGTTGTAATCCCCAGGTTTTGGGAGCTGACTTCAGTCTGGTTAATCGGTTTCCCTTAAGGCTGTATGATGAGGGAGATCAGTGTTGATGTAATGAGTTGGATGGCGCTCCTCCACTTATCGTTACAGGAAGCTTCCTCTGGCTCCCATCCCTGTTCCAGTTTCTGGCTGCTCTGCTGACAGCCGGCCTGTGTTTTTAGTTCTGCGACAGTCTTTTTGCACCTTGGTGTGATGTTCAGCGCAGGCTGTGAGCAATCCGCCATGGTCCTTGTAACTTTTTTTTTTTTTTTTTTTTTCTTCTGGAACTGCAAAGGCTATATAGTTCTTCAAAGCCCCACCCCCCCCCCCTAAGTGGGTAGGAGCTGGGATGAATGCTTTTGGTTTTGGGGTGGCTTGATGGAGTTGTAGAGTCTTGCCGAGTTCTGCTGCAGGCATTCCAGTGGCTGTTCCCATCTTGCCTTTCTCTTGGGGAGGGGGGGCTTTTCTGTGGATCTGGACCCTATCCAGCCACAAGTTTTGAGCACTGATGGTGCTCTTGTCAGTACCCGGTTTTGAAAACTCCATACGCAGCAGATTTCGTGCTCGTCTCCCCTCCCTCCTCCCTCCTCCCTCCCTGACGTTCCTCTGCTGAAATCAAACTCCAGAGTGCAGGAATGGGAGGCCCTGCCAGGATCAGGTTTTTCTTCTGCCCTTTTAAGGCTAAAAAATCAGGGGGAATGATTCCAGTGAGCATGAGCAAGGAGGGAGGAGTGAGATGGATCTTTGGAGGTGGAAAAGGAAGAAGTGTTTGGAGCAGCCATTGTAGTGCATATTGTGTTTGTTACCACTCAAGTAGCTCATAAAGCCCGTGTTTGTTCAAAATAGGCTTGTCTCATTTTAAATGCACATGATACCTAGCTCAGCATTACTTTTGTAAGCTTAAACTTAATTGTACAACCCCCAACAACTTTTTATTTTGGGAACATAAAAGCTGGACATGATCTGGATGCCAGATATGTGGTGACAATTGGCTAATTCTGGAAGGTTCCTTGGCCCTCTGTTTAGCTAATGAGCAGTATTTTTCCATTAGTCTGACCCTGAGTCACTGGGTGACTGCCTTAGGGGGGGATGCTGGGCCCCAAACCTCAGACTGGGGGCTTCTGATAAGTTGTAATTTGGAATGCGAGCAATTTCCTTTGGGACTTCCGTGTAAGAGGTGCTTCCTTACCCAGTTCAGTAAGCTGGTTGGGGGGGGGAGACCATTTCAGGCTGAGGGTAGGGATTGAAACCTGGAAGTTACTGGAAAGCTCTCTCCACTGTCTACATGGCATACTTCTGAGTTTCCCCTGAAGGGTATCTTGCTTTATTGCCCTCTAATTCTGTACTTAAACTCTTCCTATTCATCTCATTCAGTAGTGTGAATAGTTATTGCACTTTTGAGTTCTAAGTTTGTTGGTCTGAGGAAAATGTAATTTGAGGCCTTTTGTGGGAGTCCTGCTTTTGTCCCATTTCCAAGGGTCTGGGGAGGTTTGCTGTTCAGTTTTTCTCCATGTCAGCCAGTTGTGGTTCCTGTTTTTCAGCCCAGTAACATGAGTGACTCTCCCATCTTGGGCACTACTAGAAAGCTGCCTTTGATCTGTGGTGGAATGATTTGACCAATGATGGCCAAAAAAGGCAGAGGTTTAATCCTGGACATTTCTGTAATGGTTGGTCTGTTGGGAATGAGCTGGATTCCTGATGCATGTTGCATGCTGGGCTGCTGCTGGCCTGCCCAGAGGGCGAGTCAGTGTCTCTAGAGGAAGTGGGCTTTCCAGCAATGTTTCTTGTGGAATATGGTTAACTGGATCCTCCAAGCAAAAGCTGTAACTTCGTAAACTTTACTTTTCAGAGTGATTCAGAATGTTGAGCTTCCTCTTATGGAGATCGGTTCCTCTGCTAATGAGCAGTGTGCCCCCCCCACAACCAGTGCATGATGCTAGAGGTTTAGTAAGAGCCGAGGTCCTTGGAGTAATTTTCTGTCTCTGAAGGTATTTGTAACTTTTAGCATGGCACATTTTGGGGAAAATCATTTGGAAGCCTTTTCTGACCAGAGACAATACAATTTCAGTTGTGTACAGTAATTTTTGTAGCATACATCTAATTCCTTAGATGTAACACTGTCATGTTAGCCGAGCTGTTGGAGTAAGTCTGTTATCTTGCATGCCTTTGGGCCCTGAAGGTGCTTAATCCTATCTGAAGGCTGATATGGCTCTGCCCAAAGACACGAACCACACCTAGGCCGTTTGTCTAACATCTGACGGGGAAGACATTCCTCTGGCAAGTACCAGCTTGACACACAGCTCCCTTGAGCTGGTGCTTACAACGGTAGTTCAGCATCATTTGTGTAGTTGGGTTTATGGTGTTTGTACAGTATTCCTAGGGCTGAATGATGCGTTTGTGTTTCATCTCCTGTGGCAACACATGATGACTGTTACAGGAGTGACTCTTAGGGAGCCGCGCTGTTTCTATGACATCAGTCCTGTTTGGTTTGAGCACACTTCCCCGGCCATGTTAAGTGATTTCTGATCACCAATTAAGAGTCCAGTTTGAGGTAATTGACTTGGAGCAAAAGATGTTGCTTTCATGAACACTTAAACTAAGGGAGTCCTCTTTAATGACCATTTTTATCATTTTTAGGGTAAAATCCTTGGTAGTCCTGGGGTTCACTTGAACTTGCCTTAAGTGAACCCAGGTTGTATGCAAATTGATCAAATTGTGGTCTGCTTGGAAGCTTGGTCATTGTGGGGGGTGAATCTTTAGCGTTTTATGATGTGATCCTGTTACTGATGTGACCCTGTGCTGTGGGTCTCCCTGAGCTGTGTCTTGGGTGAGTGCTTGCAGGCAGGTTCTTGCTCATTGCAGACACGGCTGTGCCACATCGCACACTAGTGTCAGACCATCCTGGACGTTCACTCTGCTTGCACCACCCCTCTTGGCCCCTGTGTACTTTGATACTAGGCCTTTGGGGCTCGGCCATTGGCCATGGGTAACCTGAAATTTACACCCCACCAGCTGCATGTGCTGCGCTGTGTCTGCAGTAAGTACCAGCCTGAACAGTGGTAGTAAGTGTGTCCTTTGACTGCTTTACTGTCTTGTGGTAAATTTTACATCTGGATAGTTGACATTTAGTATGACGGTATTGGGTTTCTGTCCTATGTCAGGGGTAGGGTACCTATACTTATCCCTTGGGCTTGCAGAACTTCTGCTTTTTTGCTTAATGTTCTGGGTCTGAATGCAGTGCATGGTAACCCAGCCTGAAGATGGTTTGGAACTGTCTGTGCTCTGCTGCCTTCAGCAATGATTCATAAGTAGATAAACATCAGTTATGGGATGCATCTCTGGCACACAGGATGGCAGGAAGGTGAGTGTTTAGTCATGCAGTGTGCTGCCCACTGAAGCCTGTGGACGGAGGGTGGAGTAGCAGATGGAGGTTTGTTCTTGTCAGTTCCTGTTTGTATTGCGTAATCAGTTTCAACTTTGCAGTGGAGATGCAGCCCTCCATTCTGCTGCCTGTACTAGGGCGGCAACAAACATCTGAACTCTCTGGGGTTTGAGCCATGCTTAATATTTTGAGCACAAATTCCTCCCCCTCCCAAAAAATCATAGGGTTTGCAAACCTAATTTGGTGTTCATGTATTATATTTAACTTATCCCACATACATAATGTATGAAACAAAAGTAAACGATGCATGTATGAGTATTTTTTTATTTAAAATATTTTTAACTGAATTATAGGAGACTTTTTAATCCTGAATTTTTTTTTTTTCTAAACATGTTAATCATTTAATTGAATACGATGAAGTAGTTGAATCCGGATTGCTGTGGAATCTTTGATCTTACTGCGTTAAGTAATGTTCTGCCATGGCCTAATAATGCAGAAGACATGAAGTGTTCTGTTTTGAAATAATTAGTAATTCAGAATTTTACAAATGAGATTAAAACTAATTGGGGAGTTGCAGCAAACTCTTCCCCCTCACCCCACAGCACTGTCTGGATAAGACTGGCCACGCCTGACTTACTGTTGTCAGAATACCAGAACCAAATAAGCTCTGTACTCTTTACAAAGTAGGTGGTACTTTTGCATTGATGTAAATGTCTGAGGCCTTTCACTTTTTACTGCTTGTTTTTTGCTGTGACTTTTGTCCAAACTAATCACAGCAGGCTTAACTCTTAGCATTTAAAGCTTGATCCTATTTCTGTTCAAGACGATTTATGAAGGCCCTCGAGGTACTTAAAGGGTACATTGTTTGTTTCTCTACTGTTTGATGTATCGCTCATGCCGTGACCTAGCAATGCAGCTGTTACTCTGGCTTGGATCTCCTTCAGCTATTGTCGTTTATGTTCCCACCATGCAGACTCAAAAGCCATCGTGGATGGGAACCTGAAGCTGATCCTCGGCCTGATCTGGACGCTCATCCTGCACTACTCCATCTCTATGCCTATGTGGGATGAGGAGGAGGATGCAGAGGCCAAGCAGAAGACCCCCAAACAGAGGCTGCTGGGCTGGATCCAGAACAAGCTGCCTGAGCTTCCAATCACCAACTTCAGCCGGGACTGGCAGACTGGAAAGGCTTTGGGGGCCCTTGTGGACAGCTGTGCCCCAGGTGAGGATGAACACCAGGCTTCTTAGATGGTCTAACTTTTCTTAGGTGGCTCTGGTAACCATGCAAATCTGAAATGCGTTATTTGTTCTAAGGCTAAATTTGTGGATGTTTTGGTAATACTGCATTTTGCCATCACCTTCCCAGGCCTGTGTCCCGACTGGGACTCTTGGGACCACGACAAGCCTGTGGACAATGCTCGTGAGGCCATGCAACAGGCTGATGACTGGCTGGGAATCCCGCAGGTATGCATTCATAAGCAACAGATCTTGTTGGGTGTTCCTTATAGTACAGTGTGCACCTCAATGGATTGGCTCACAGGATTTCTCTATGTAGTGAGGAGAATGGATGCCTCCTACCCTCAACTATTAACAGATGTGTGTATGTAACTTGTCACCATCTTGGCACGCATTTTGCTGGAGAGCAAAACTGTAGGAAGCCAGTACAGCGTGTTGACTGGTTGTGCCACTGACAGTTGAAAATTGTGGGTTTTGGTTTCCTGTATATAGTCTATGGGCTGAAGGGTTATTTACCAGCCTCTGCTGAGGCTGTGGAAAAAATGTGTGTTTCTTCCCCCCCCCCCCCACACCTTGACCATATAATCTTGCAGGATTTCACAATTAATTAAATTTTGACTTGCGGCCTTGCATGTGACTTGTATGAAACCCTGGCTCCACCCATCATTCTTGACTTGTGACCAATGTCCTTGCATTGTAGGTGATCACCCCTGAGGAGATTGTAGACCCTAATGTGGATGAACATTCTGTGATGACCTACCTATCCCAGTTCCCAAAGGCTAAGCTAAAGCCTGGTGCTCCACTGAGACCAAAACTTAACCCCAAAAAGGCCCGTGCATATGGACCTGGTAACTTAAGCAGCAACATATTACTCACACATTGTCAATTCAGTACCTCTGAGTGAGGGTGTGACTCCAAAGGGTAAAATGGCTTAGGATTCTGGTTTTCTGTCCAGGTATTGAGCCTACAGGTAATGTGGTTATGAAGAAGGCCGAGTTTACAGTGGAGACGATCAGTGCTGGTATGGGAGAGGTGTTGGTGTACGTGGAGGACCCTGCAGGGCATAGGGAGGAGGTGAGGGAGCTGTGTGTGTGTGTGGTTTTTTTTTTTTTTTTTTTTTTTTTTTTTTTTTCTTCCTCCCCCAAAACATTACCTTTTGAAATGTTTGTGATTAATGGTAATGAGACTTGTTTCTGTAGGCTAAAGTTACCCCCAACAATGACAAGAACCGCACCTATTCTGTGCTGTACACCCCCAAAGTTACTGGACAGCACAAGGTAAGGGATGTCAGCTCTGTCGATTTATACTAGGCCTCTGTGTCAGATCACTTGTTTACGTTTTCTATCCAACTCTCCAGGTGATTGTGCTGTTTGCAGGACAGCACATTTCCAAGAGCCCCTTTGAGGTAGATGTAGGCATGGCACAAGGTGATGCCAACCGGGTGACTGCACAGGGTCCTGGCCTAGAGCCTGCAGGCAACATTGCTAACAAGGCCACCTACTTTGACATCTATACAGCAGGTACTGAAAGTGTAATCATAGCTATTGAAACCGTCATGCTGGTTTCCCTTGGGATTTGAAAGGATTGATGGTGACATTAAACCTGCCACCTTGACTCTCTTCTTCAGGAGCAGGTATGGGAGAGGTGGAGGTGGTCATTATGGACCCCAGTGGGAAAAAGGACACCCTCCCATGTCAAATTGAGGACAAGGGCAACAGTAGCTACCGCTGCACTTACAAACCCACCCAAGAGGGGCAGCATACCATTTATATTACCTTCGCTGGGGGGCAGATCGCAAAGAGCCCCTTCAGCGTTACTGTTGGGGAAGGTAAGGCATTATTTGGATGAAAATTAGCAGCAGTTAAACCATATTTACTGCGCTTTTTGTACTCAAATTAGTTGCTCTGCTTTTAAGAGGAAACTTTTGATAATTTGAGGAATCTTTAGGAGGTACGGGATGAGTTCTTAAAATTTGTAAGAACCTGTCTTTGTTGCACAATACTTCCGTTTTGGAATTTATTGTTAATCATTCTGAAGGTTGTGAAATTTGGCTGTCTTTACATGCCCTGCAAAGTTAATCTTCTTTCCTGATGCTTTAATTCCTACTTGACTAAACTTAAATGCTGTCTTCCTCTTATCCTGATAGCTGGACGTGCTGTACGTCACTGATTCCTTCCCATCCTTTTTGGATCCATTTCTTGGCTTTCCTGTGTCATTGGATCTCTCTTCGGTACCTCACATGTAGCCTCTTGTGGATGCTATGCAGAGATTAGCATGTTTAATTGCATGCTAGAGTATCCAAACTAATGCATTGATATGCATGTTTGTGTACAGTGTCCCATGCATGAATTAATGTGGAGAGGCATTTTCTCCACATTTTTAAATGGAAAGTCAGTCATCCATTAAACTAACCCTTCACCTAAAATGCAACGACTTGCTAATGCTGCCAGAAGTTTAATGGTTTTTGCAACACTATTTCTGTTCTGTTCATGGCTGTTCTGCTGGTCTCCCTGGGGCCTCTGGTTCTGCCCAAATACAGACTTAATTTTTATATACATGATATAAATAGTTTTGCTTTGTAACGGATCTGCGGACCTCTGATTAGTACATTGGAAAGGCTGTGACAGTCCCCTTTCCTGTGCTTGGAAAGACCATGACTGACAGATCCTCAGCTAGCATGTAGCCACAAACCATTATCTGCTTTTTCTGATGTCTGGTTCCTGCACTGACAAACCAAGATATGGATGTATGGTTTGGCGTGCATGTGCATGAAGTGTTCCGAACCATGATGTTCTTGCAAGAATTAAATTTGAAGTAACTGAGTGTGAACAGTAACGTATGAAGTAATTTCCAAATCTACATGTGGCTCATGGTTCCTTTCTCAGCCTGCAATCCCAGCGTCTGTAGAGCAACAGGACGTGGACTGCAGCCCAAAGGCCTGAGGATTAAGGAGACTGCAGAGTTTAAAGTGTACACAAAGGGGGCTGGGACAGGAGACCTCAAAGTCACCATCAAAGGGCCCAGTGAGTGGAATCTCTACCTCCTTAGGGATTCTGCACTCCAGTTAGACATTAATAGTTGCATTAAAGCACATTTGCAGTTAGTCTCACCAGTCATCAATGTCTGGTTTAAGATGATTAGCTGATTTTAGTTCTAGTGGAAATTATACTTGCACAAATATGGTTCGTTCTGCCCTCAGAACAAATTGTAGAGGAGGTGGGACAGACATCTGATTAGTTCCACCTCAGTACAGTGGTTTTCTGATGCAATCTTTTTTTGTTCTGCCCTGAGCATTTTTGTATAGAACTTCCATGAGCAGATTTTGTTCTCCACTAATGCATGGGAGCCAGTTCATGTTTCTCAATGGTTGCACTGGCTTTCAGAGGGCCTTGAGGAACCTTGTAAGCGTAAGGACCTGGGAGATGGAGTATATGGCTATGAGTACTACCCAACAACCCCTGGACATTATGTCATCACCATCACATGGGGTGGACAACAGATATCTCGCAGGTAAGATGTGGTTTTGTGTTGATTTGAATGTGGAAGCTCAGTGTTAATGTCTTAGCCCATTGGATCAGATCAGAGTTGTAAATACCCCAGGCTTATTAAATGTTGACTTTCTATGCATGTTAAGATGGTTTTAAGTTGTTGTATCAATACTTTTTGATAGCCCATTTGAGGTGAAGGTGGGGACTGAAGCAGGACCTCAAAAGGTGCGAGCATGGGGCCCAGGGCTCGAGAGCGGCATAGTAGGGAAATCTGCCGACTTTGTGGTGGAGGCCATTGGTGACGATGTTGGCACGCTGGGTGAGTAATCTGTTGGTTCACTACTTGCATATTTAAGGCACACACAGAACACTCAAACAATATCCCTCTCCCCCAGGCTTCTCTGTGGAAGGTCCCTCTCAAGCAAAGATCGAGTGTGATGATAAGGGTGATGGGTCATGTGATGTGCGGTACTGGCCAATGGAGGCTGGGGAATATGCTGTGCACGTGCTCTGCAGCAATGAGGACATCCAGCACAGTCCTTTCATGGCTGAAATTTTGTCTGCACCTGGGAAAGACTTTTACCCAGACAAGGTGTGTTTGGTCAGAGTCCAGGCGCATGTGGCGTTGCACGTTCATAATGGAAAATGCTGTTGACATTCGGACTTTGGTTTCATGTGTTAGGTGAAGGCGTATGGTCCTGGGCTCCAGAGCAGTGGTCTGGCTGTGGGACAGCCTGCAGAGTTCACTGTGGATGCCAAGCTGGGGGGTAAAGCACCACTGAAGATTCAGGCACAGGTAAAGTCAAGTCTGCTATACAATTACCGATCAAACAAACAAAACAGTTCAAGTTTGTGAATTTTAAAGATGGGTTTTGTTTCCATTGATTTTTTTTTTTTTTTTTTTTTTTAGGATGGAGAAGGCCAGCAAGTACCTGTCCAAGTGAAGGACAATGGCAACGGGACCTATAGCTGCTCATACACCCCCCGCAGGCCTGTCAAACACACAGTCATGGTTTCCTGGGGAGGTGTCAACATCCCAGAAAGTCCTTTCAGGGTTTGTTTCACTTGTGCATGTGATTCTTTATGTAATAATATGCAAATGAGTAGTTTTGTTGCATGCATGTGACTTGTGGCTTTGTGCAGATGAACGTTGGTGCAGGGTGCCACCCTAACAAAGTGAAGGTATCTGGCCCTGGGGTGGCAAAGACTGGCTTGAAGGCTTTTGATCCAACCTATTTCACTGTGGACTGTACAGAAGCTGGTCAAGGTATGTTCTGGACATAAATATTCCACAAGTGAACCCTGCAGAATGTCAATTGATTGTGCTTAGATGGACAGATTTTGTTGATTAAAATTGCCAAAGTTATTGCTTCAGGTTTGTCGCTAGGGGGTCGGGCTAAAGAATTTAAGACTATTAGCAGTTGAACAACACGATTGTGTGTGCAGGAGACATCAGCATTGGGATCAAGTGTGCCCCAGGTGTGGTGGGCCCGGCAGAGGCGGACATTGAGTTTGACATCATCAGGAACGACAATGATACTTTCACTGTAAGATACACACCACCTGGTGCTGGGAGCTACACAATCATGGTGCTGTTTGCTGATCAGGTAGGGAATGTGACTAGGTCAGAGCTTAAGTTGTGGGGATCTGAAAATGGTCGCCCCCCCCCCTCCCCATATTCATTCATTCTTGTTGTTCAGGCCATTCCAATGACACCTATCAGAATCAAGGTGGATCCATCTCATGATGCCAGCAAGGTCAAGGCTGAGGGACCTGGACTTAGCAGGAGCGGTGAGGGAATTGAGCAGTGTGGTCTGATTTTGAGATGGCTTTTGATTATGGTTTTGTCATGCTCTTTAAAATGAACAAAGTACATTATGGTCTCGGTTGTACATAATTCCAAAGAATTTCCTGAATCTTGTCCAACTGATCTAAAGTTCTTGCCCCTTTTTGGTTAGGTGTGGAGCTCAACAAACCCACCTACTTCACTGTAAATACCAAGGCAGCTGGCAAGGCTAAGCTTGATGCTCAGTTTGTTGGGCCTACGAAGGCAGAAGCTGTTCGTGACTTTGATATTGTCAACAACCATGACAACACATACACTGTCAAGTACACACCTGTGCAGCAGGTCAGTAGCATCAGGCCAGACATGCTTATCGCATGTAGCACAATTACGAGGGGTATCTGCATGTTTGAGTTGCATGTAAAATCTGCACAACTGTCCTATAGGGGAACATGGGCATTAATGTGACGTATGGCAGCGATGCCATCCCCAAATGCCCATTCTCAGTGGCTGTGGCACCGTCTCTGGATGTCGGCAAGATCAAGGTGTCTGGTGTGGGTGACAGTAAGTAACTATTCATCTGTATTTTTGAAGGCCTGTTGAATGTTTCAGGTACCCTTATTCGTCAAACTAATCCCTCACTGTCTTTGGCAGAGATCATGGTGGGTAAAGACCAAGACATCACTGTGAAGACCAAAGGGGCAGGAGGACAGGGGAAAGTAGCAGCCTCTGTGATTGGGCCTGCTGGCAAGGCGGTGCCCAGCAAGGTGGAACCAGGTCTAAGTCCCGAGACCAGTCAGGTCCGTTTCATCCCCCGAGAGAGAGGCCACTATGAGCTGGATCTAACCTATGATGGCATCCCCATCCCTGGTAGCCCATTTCCTTTGGAAGCAGTGGCACCGACTGACCCATCTAAGGTAAGCTGTCTGTGTGTCTGTGTGTCTGTGTGTCTGTGTGTCTGTGTGTCTGTGTGTCTGTGTGTCTGTGTGTCTGTGTGTCTGTGTGTCT